>JASANN010000297.1:2299456-2334607 GCA_031762395.1 Calameuta pygmaea | reverse complement strand
GTTAATATTTTACTTTATTCATTTAATTAATTATTTTAATGTTCGAAACACCTAATTTATTAATATTTCAATTTGAACGTAATTCATTTTCGGTATTCTACAATTTCAAGTCAATTTTTATCTACTCCGCATATTCTGCGAGGTTCCGATTTAGCCTCGATTTTATATTTTGAATAAATTATTAAAAGTAAATGAAGATCCAATAATTTTTAGTAGTATTTGGAAAGCTTTATTAAATTTTTCGAATTTTCAATATTTCTGTGCAACTAATTTTTTTCTTTTTCTCTTATTCCTTCTTCTTCTTATTTCTTTTTGTCTATTGATGAAACGTTTTTCAAAAATAAAGGTCCTACATGATGTCAAGTTGGCACCGCACTTTCTTAAAAATGTCTCAAAAATGTTTCAACAATAGGCTTTTTCAATAGTTCTAGAGAAGTTCTGTACTTCCTGGTCTCGTTCTAAGGGTTGCTTTGTGAAGCAGCGGAGAGGTAGCGGAGAACCTCTGCCCGCCAAGCTACAGGTTTATGTTCACGTTTCGCTCGGCTTCGACGGAATTCGCATTGTCGACGGAGACGTTCATCACAAAATCCTACTCCTAGACTCGCCACTACGATTTAGCGCCATCATTTTCGTATCGCCTAAAGCCGTAGCGTGTGCATCTCCCTACTGATCTCTGGTATGTATATATTAATTATATTTAATAAACTAGAATAAGAAAATAATTAATTTGTATATAGAGAAAAATTAAATTCATTTAGTCCGGCAAAAATTGAATCACATCGACATCTTTTTTTGTCGCTTAGGTATGTCGTGAGGAGTTTAGATACATAATTATTAAATAAGTAATTTACGTGATATTTAGAATCATGAAAATTTGTGTATGCATGGTTCATGATAATACGTTTGCATACTAACTGGGGAGCCGATTTCAACAATTATTAGAGGTTAAATGAGGTGTTCGATACCTTATGTTCTTGGGCATTATTCTTAGAATTTAGATTAAAATATATACTGAGATATTCATGCATTTATAGTACATATAAAATTGAAGACGTTCTTTATACTTCCTAGATTAAATTAATCTGACTGAAAACTTATCATGCCTAAGTCAAAGGCATATGTCTCAAGCTCATCATCCAGTTACGATACTGATGAGGTAACGTTTCATCTTTAAATTGATCTGTGTTTAATTCAAAATTTATCCACAATTAATGTTTAAGTCAATTCTATGAATAAATATCACATATTAAGAGTATGTATCCAATTAATTTAGGAAGTAAAGGAAGAAACTTCTAAGAAAAACAACAAGAGGCAAGTTCCAGAAAAAAGAGAAAAGCCTGCACCAAGCAAAAAGGCAAAGCAAGAACCAGATGAAGATGAAGATCCAATTTGGGAGTTAGGAAATAATCGACGAGTGACTGTGCGTGAATTTAAGGGGAATATGTATGTCGACATCAGAGAAATGTATCTTGATAATAGTGGAGACATGAAACCAGGAAGGAAAGGTATATTGTTGTTATAGTTGTAATTTATTTAAGCTTTTAAAAACTATAATTTATTAGTAAAAATATTAATTATACATTTACTTCTTTCAGGTATAGCACTCAACATGGTCCAATGGAGAAAATTTGTCTCCCTTGTTGAAGAAATTGACCGTGTTGCTAAGTCCAAGTGTTAATTTAATTGTTCAACAAAGTTCCATTGTCACTTTGACAGATTTCACCCTCTTTTCTTATATTAAAACGTTTTGTATTGTGTTTCTATTATGTTCATAATTAAAGGAAATTGGTTATGATATATAGCTGTACAACAAATGCATTATCTTATATACCAGTCATACAAAACTTGCTTATACTGGACTATAATGCAGTTCAGTATTGCAGACTCACAATAGAAATCTACACAGAATAACCACATAGGGTCAATGAATAATTCTTATTAATCCCTGAAGTATTATTTTAATTGTTTATTTTTCGTATTAAAAATATTATTAACATTAGTGCCTGATCATATATTTATAAAATAAAATACTGTAGTCTTACTCTTATCCACAGCTTAACAACTACTTTTTCACGAAATTTCGCTTAAGAATATGGAAACATAACAACTATTTCTCACGCAAGCAATATACAATACTTTTTATAGATCATATAAAGAGTATTACATATGTTATTTCCATTGCAGGTGATAATGTATTAAAATATTTTACTCTTAGCGAATTCAGATACATTTTATAATTTGCAACTTTGCAAAGAGAATCTATGGACAATTATAAAATTGCAGGGCGATTTATTCATGAAAATGAACATGAATGGAGAAGTGCATGTCTCTGTGTAATCAGAAATAATTATCATCGTTAATTAAACATTTCTAAAAAACTTTTTGTATGATGCCAACAGTCAAAGAACAAATAATAAAATCAGAAAGGGATTCATAGATCAGTATCATAAATTTCCAAAAAATATATCAGTTGAAGCGAAATATGTAATGAAATTAAGTAATCGGGATATCTGTGATGTGATGACACAATGAGTAACGTATCTTGGATATATGTTGCTTTTATAACATATTTTAATGAGATGCTACTTCTAATCATAGGAACAAAAAACATATATCCATTCATAAAGAAGATATTGGTATTACGTAGATAGTATTAAAAAAAATGCAACAAATTTTTAATAAGAATAAAGTTTGAATAAAACGTGTCATATAGTAAACTATACGATCTTGCAGTCATAGTCGAGTCGTTTAATGTTCTGTATTAGTACTTTTAGAAAATCCGGTGGTACGAAGCACAATTATAAATAAATAACAAGGTGTAGCACCATTGGCTACCAGATAACAATATATACATGATACAATCACAAAAGGATCTCTCATTTGAAATCTAACGTTTATAATTCTCATGTGGGTCCATGAACAGATGTCAGGAACTCGTCCACATTCAACATGCTTAATAAAATGTGTGGATCTGTTGCTCGTGCTTTTTTCTCAACCTGTGAATTAAGTTTGTTATGAAAAAGTGTAATTAAAAGAAAACTATTATATATGTATATATATGAACGAACCTGCTCATTCTCTCTTGATTCGGATGCTTTTCTCTTTCTTCTATCGTCTAAAATAATGTTCATATGAATTTTCAAATAATTAAATGTTGATAAAACGTGTACAATTATATTGTCTTACCTTTGGGAGGATCTTGAGCATTATCAACTGTCTGTTTCCTTTTTCCATCAGGCGACTTGGATACAGATTTTCTACCAGATGCCAATGGATTTTTTGCATGTATCTTTGTGGTACCGGATGTTGAAGGTTCTGACATAGGAGATGATGTGGCTAAAGGTTTTATTTCGTTGCCTTTGAAGACTGAAGATGAGCTGTTTTGTGACGTCGGCAATTGAGGTTTTGTACATTTAATACTTTTAAGAGCAGGTCGTTTGTTAACGACTTTTCTCTTTGATTTTGGAGAGATATTAAATATTTCTTCGTACGGTGTCGCAGTCATCATTTTGCCACGTTCTTTGTCTTTTTCATCTGTAGAATCGACCGTCACCTGGAATCTGAGTTCAGAACTCCTAAACTTCCGTCTTCGTTTCTTTACAGGTACAGAATCGTCATGGACGAAGCGATACTCCACGGTGTTGGATATAGTTGCATTCAGACTACCTATTCCATCAGTTTCTGCAGTAGTGTGCTTGTTCGCTGGTACCAATTGTAAACACTCCAATACACAAGATAAATCTTCTTTAGAAGAAACTGATCCATTTTTTTCATTGGCAATTTTAATTGCGCTACTGGAAGATTCTGTATTAGGTCCACCGCAGTCGCTTTTTTGAGCATCTGAAATTTGACGTGTTCTAGAACGGGTTGTCCTTTGGTCATTATTCTCGTCATCACTAAAGAGGTCTCTCTTGACTTGATCCACTTTGGATTTCAACGTGCGTTTTGCATTTTCGATTGAATTAATTTGCTCCTTTGAATCCAGAATTTTTTCCTCGTTGCTACTATGAACTTTTTCAATTTTATTCTCTAAAACATTATCTACATTAATGTTATCACAAGTTTGCTCACTTCCTTCAGAATTCTTGACAGTAGATTCCTTTGGCTTGTTATCTTTTTTCTTTTCGTTTTTAACCGTTTTACTTTTTGATTTTGTCAAGTCTGTGGAATTCTTTCTTTTCTTTATATTTGCATTCGGACACTTTTGTGCTTCAATGCGACCTCTTTCATTAGAAGATGCGCGAGATGATTCATGCTTTTCGTTTTTAGATTCTTCTTTAACTCCCGTCGTTTCTTTGATTGTTGACAGTCGTAAGATTGTTCTAGTATTTTCTGCAATCGACTGATCTTTGGGTACATCAGCAGTGTCGAATTCTTTTTTCAAAATATTTACAAGCGGTTTAGACTGAGATTTCCTTCTCTTTATCACATTATTTTTAGACTGATCTTCATTCTTTTTAATATTTACTTCAATATCTATAGGTTTTTCTTTTTTCGCAACCGGAAGTCTCTTAGCTCTGATCCCCCTGGGTACTACAGGAAGCTGAGGCTTTGTCTTTAATTTTGAAATGATTCGAAGTCGTTTCTTTTCTAATTCTAATCCTAATTTACAATCCGGTTGTGCGCCAGATTGTGAACTGGAATGAGACGAATGTGATACATGAGATGCATGCTCTTTTGTGAAAGATAAAGCTTCGGGCATTCCACATTCAACAGAGATAGTCTGTACTACACACTGTACATCAATTATTTTTGGTTTCGCTGTGGTTTTATTGGTAGTCGAAAGAGTTTGGTTGAGTGGACTATCTGTCTTTGTTCCTTTCGGATCCTGAGCAGAAATCAAAGCGGAAATCTTACTGCTCAAATTAGTCAGAGTTTCCATGCCAGCTTTTGAGCTACTAGGTGTTTCAGAAATATCAGCCTCGGATAATAATGTCTCATCTTTGGCAGGAGTTTCCATAGAGGTATTTCTAATGACCTCATCTGATTTAACAACAGGAAAAACCTTAGCAGGAGATTCTTCGGCTCCTACTATTAAATTTGTCAAGGATAACACGTTATCATTCTTCTTCTGATTTGTACTGGGAACAGACATTTCTTCTAATTTCTTTGCAACCTCCTCCTGTGATTTATCTGCCTTCTCTATGACTGGAAAATTATGATCTCCTGTATTTCCAACGTTAATTATTTCTGGTACTGCTTTGTGTCCAGAATCATTACTGGTGTCAGTATAAATTTTACCAAGTATCTCTTTACTTTTTATTACTGGCAACAGAGGGGATGTGTTTGTTGTACCTGAGCCTGAGGAGGAACTAGATGATGACGATGAAGTTGAATTGGATGAAGAACTAGAATCACTATCGGATGATTCATGATCACTTCTGGATGAGCTATCACATCTGATATTTATTTCTTTAATATTTACAACTTTAATTTCCTCTTCTGTAATACAGTCATTCGTAGTCATATTAGAAGTAGTCGGGAGATTGTTTTTTGATTTATCAGTAGTGTCCTTAGATGTGGCTGAAATTTTTAACTCCTTCACAGCTTCTTCTTTGGGAAGATTTTCTTTGATTACTTCAAATTGAGTTATCTCTAACTTGCTACTGGGTATATTTGCCGAAAAGCCACTAACAGCATCCATATTAATATTAGTCCTACAAACTTCCGCATCAACTGGTATAATACTGACTTCAGGTTGCTGTAATTTATTCTGTGTATGAGTACTTTGGCAACCTAATATTTTATCAAGGCCAGTGGGCTGCTCAGAACTTGGGTGATAATACGGTGAACAGGTATTAAATTCTCCCTTTCTAATGGCATCCTCTGTATTCTCACCAGCTAACTTTGGTGTCAGAGTGACGCACGGTGTAGGTGGAAATTCTGGTGTAGTGACAAAGCTGCGAACTTTACTACAATCTTCACTGACCTTTACAAAAGGTGTTATCACGTTGTTACTCGGACTGAGAACTCTAGGAGTAGGAGGCAGTCCAAAAGAATTTTCTATTTTTCTTGGTGTTTCTAAATCTATCATATGCGGTAACTGCAAAATATGTCGACTTGATTCCGGAGAAATTTTTATGAGATCCGATGTCCTTACACTCAAGTCTATTGAATTAGACATGCACTCGATGATGTTCGCGCTGTTTGGTTTCGAAATGTTTGTTTTTATTGTCTTTAATTTAGCGTACTTTTTTACTACCTTTTTCTCAGACATATCATTCTTATTCGCCAGCGAATCTTTCTCATCCTGGACCCGTACAAGATCACTGCACAAACTAGTTGGAACAGGTACTTCCACTTTATTCACATTAGTACTTGAAGGCGTAATAGCATCTTGCACATTAGTTACTTCTTTGATTATCTCATTATCAATAGTTTTGGTACAACTGTCTGAACTTTTATCCGATATTATAATTTCGTCAGTTTGATCGTTCTTCACTTTATTTGAACCAGCGGTACGTTTACCATTTTTCTTTGTCACCACTTCCTTCCTCGACGTCGCACTACTTGACTTATCTTTAGTCGATTCCCTCTTCTTCATTGCCTTTGTCGTTTTTACAACTACCTCCTCCTCCTCTTCGGATGCTTGCAGAATTTTTCGTAGATCCGCATCCCAACTTTTTTTAATAACAGGTGCTTCCTTAGTTGACGACTGAGTCTGACTTTTACTGGGCGAAGTAGTCCTTGAACTAGAGTGCGGTGATGTACCACCCAAAATCATTCCAACCCCAGTATACTTTTCCCAACCACCCATTAATTTTGGTGCTGGACTCCTTGTAGCGATTGGCACTTTACAGGGTCGACAAATTTTCAATGGACTTTTTAATTTCTGGACAGTGACTGGTGAATTTACAAATGGTGGAGACTTAAATAATGTAGTTCTGCACACAGACTTTGATCGATTTGATGATTTTGGAGAAAACTGAACGCTCTCGTTGGTACTCAAACGGCGACCAGAACTTGTTACCTTTGTTGGTGTAGTGAAATCAAGTGCTCTAATATGACTACTTCTTCTTCGAGGTGTTGACATACTCAATCTATAATTTTTGGATCTACTCTTTAACAAAGATCTTGGTGTACGTTTAGTAATCACATCACAGGAATTATGGCCGGCTATTGAGTTCTGCTCTTCACCTACTTTATCCTTTGGCAGTTGCACTGCTGTTTCCACTCTATTCGATTCCGGTATAACGTCATTTGCAGATTTCATCACAATGTTCGTTTCGTGTTGGGGTTGTTTTGGCTTATCATAGAATTTTAAAAATGGTGACAGGCCTGTTCCGCATAAGCTGATAGATTCGTCTAAATTGATAGGTGGCATATTGGCATTTTCTAAAGTCGTGCCTGCACTGTTCTCATTCCCATACAATGTTATAGATTCAACTTCACTTGAAGTATTAATTACAACCGGTGTGTCACTTATTGTAACAGTTTCTATGGCGGATTGTACAGGCTTTTCAACAACTTGAGTATTTTTCAGTTTTTTTGTTACTTTACGAGGCTTCCTTTTGGATGATTGCACAGCTCTTTGAACTTTTGTCTCTTTCGCTTGTGCCAGCTTAACTTCTATTGGATCCTGAGGTGCAGGCACTTTTGGACAAACGTTAACAGTCCGCAAATATATTTTTTCTGGTGGCGGAATACCCGATGGATCTGAAAAATATAAAATATTAATATTTAGTACAGGAATCATTGTTTAGACTAGTACCTTTTGGAGCAATAGGAATGAAGTGGGAACTGGAACTGGAAGAAATACTTCCAGAGTTTGCGGCATGATCTAAAAAGTAAAAAGAAACGTTATAGTTTTTTATGTAATAAAATTAATTTATTATTATTATTATTATTATTAGTCTCACAGTTTGAATTCGTCTTCAATAGACTGGTTACTTCTTCTTTTGAGCAAACAATCAACGTCGGCATAGCCATCATCTCCTGTTCGGAAATTAATTTTTCTGCGTCATTCTCCAAAATGTGCTTGGGTTTTGTGGGTTTTGGTTTTTTAATTGAATTTTTCCTTGTACTCTTACATTCAACAGTATTGTTGGGATATGGCATAGCAACGTTTGCTTCCTGACTTACCGGCATGCTTGATGCTTCTGGCATTTGTACTACCGATTCTTTAACATGCAATTCCGCTTGCGCTTCTCGCTTTCCTGATATTTTTTCAGTCTCAGTATTCAAGCAGATTTGTTCATTCAGGACATGATGGCCTCTTTTACCATCGTTTATTATCTCCCCAGACATATTAACATTTATTATGCTCAAAATCGCAGCAGCGTTCTGATCATGCAAAGCACTTTCTTCTTTTTCCCGTTCTTTTAATTTCTCAGTCTCGTCTTCGACTCTAGTGTTTTGCTGCCTAGATGAACTACGTAATCTATGTTTTAAAGGAATTTCAACGACACTAGGACCGGATGTAGACTTTGTCGCAATTGGTCCAGGTTCCTGTGATCTTGTATCTTCAATAACTGCTTCAATATGTTTTTCACGCGACCTAAAATTCATATGATCCTTCGAGAAATTTTCTTTAATAAACGGCTGTAAAAAAACAAACAGAAAGAACATACACTTCTTTGCTGGAATCCACATTGAACTTCGGATCAATCTCTTCATCTGGACTTGTATCAATATCTATGTTAGGTCCAATAATCTCTTCAAAGAATTGTTCAAAAACTGGATCAGTCTCCGTGGCTTGAACTATGGATTTGATGGCATTATTTAATTCTGACATAATTGAAGTGTTCAATTCTCCACCCATAGACTCGCAGAGACTCTCATCCTTAAAGGATGCGTCTCCAGGTAATATAGCTTTGTTAATATTATCAGCAATTCGTTCTTGCAATTCAGTACGATTCAGTAATTCCTTTGTCAGTAACTAAAAGAATTACAAAGATTCGCATATGGGATCTGAAAATCTTTAATGAAATCACACAAGTTTAAATGCTCACACTAAGATTTTCTATGGGCTCGTCATTCGATTCTGATTCAGATTCTTGAATATCATAAGGCGTAGTTTGTACTTCAGCACTAGTGTAAGCCAGCTCGTCTGTACTAGTTCCCATACATACTCCAAATGGTTTAATTTGTGCATCTTGACCAGTCTCGTTATCTTTATCAAAATTACTAGGTTCAGGTTCATGTGTCTCCCTATCATTATCTGCTAATAATATTCTCAGTTAAATAATCGTATTCTAGAGAAATATCAGTTAGGAAACACATTTAAATATGGCTATTCTGCTACATACTTGAACTTTTATTTTTCTGATTCGTTGGGCAAGAATCAACACTGGTGATACTCTTAACGGTGTCGTTCTTATTAGAAGAACAATAGCCATCCCGGCTACCTCGTTCAGAATTTTTTACCCTTCCAGAATCATGTGATGCCAATAAATCAGCATGACCTGGTAAACTTTCCAATGGCGTTGCTTCTATCGTATCGCACCCTACTGACATAATTGAGAAAAATTATTATTTCTTATATTAATGATATCTCGCCTTTCACGCTTTATGATTATTTCTTACACTGGCTTGAGACTGATTCATATTGTTTATCATACATTTCAGGGAATGATTTAGTGGCACGTTTACATCGTTCACGATCACTGCCACTATGATGTCTTTTGCGTATACTGCTGGATATGATCGGAGATCCTCCAGCAGATTGTGAACTGGTCTATAATAAAAGTATATTCGGATTCTGTTAGTAATTAATCATTCAAATGTGCAACCTCTTTTGCTAGAATATTTGTATCTAAACCGTGCTAATATGGAATGAACAAAATATTTTCAATGTGATAGATATCCTGTATACACTTATACTTATTTACGAGTCACTGCTTCAATAATACACTTGCCTGTGGTGGTACATTAATGTTTACAACAAAACGTTGAGCACGAGAACCTTCAACAAGAAATCTAAGCTGTTCCAGCAAGTCCCCACAGTGTTTAAGTTGTTCACAGTCTGCTAATCTACTTAAGCGTTCTTGTACTATTGTCGATGGAAAAACATTTTATGTAAAATATTTAATAAATTTAAATTCCTTATATAACTGGATTATATCAAAAATACGTACTTATGGCATTGGCTGCAGAAAACTTCTCAAGGATATCAAGAAGAGTGAACCCATTCACTCTAGTACTGAAACGCTTTCCATTAGACACAACCGTTCTGCATTCTTGCAAGTGGGATGAAGTCTCCAAGAATGCTTTGGCAGCCTCTTCACATTTTTGATCTTCAAGGTAACCTAGGAACAAAGGACAATGATATCTAATGATATAGAAATTGATCTAATTAACAATTCCATATAGAATGCATTGATGGCTTAAAAGGAATTATAGAAGAATAATTAAACACGTTATTTGTAAATCCAAAAACAAATAAAATCATTATTAGTTCATCTGTAAAGAAATTTATAGTCATAAATATATCTTTCTACAGTAAGACAATTTTCCATCACAAGATTCATTATAATTTCGTTACACTGTTGGAGATGCATTCCATATATTGAGTGGTTAATAAAATAGTCATTCAAAGAAAGAAAATAATTGAATATTCCTGACTACAAAATAAATGCTATAGAAAACATCTGATACGAATTTTTGAATAATCTCCTACATTAATATTCCCGCCATTCAAGTAGGTTAGCATTGAGAAATTTATAAAATGTAAATAAACCCTTACCAAGAACTAATCGAGCAACTTCTGAAGGCAGCAGCGATTCCATGTTAAACAATTAATCACTCACTATAAAAAATAATTAAATGAACTTAATTACACTGGAATACTTGTAAGATATTTTAAAAAGGAAGACGCCATGAAAGCAAAACATTGCGCTTCGACAGCCATTCTAACACGTTCCCATTCTTACCAACGTGTGCGTACAACATTAGGGTGGAAATAGTGAAATTTTATTTTAAATTAGCACAATAAATTTTTATTTAAACCTTAATCACTAATTAGTAATATCTAATACGTTTTTACAGAATATTATGCAAACCAGTTTCATTACACATCCCTTAGAACAGTAATAGTTATATTATATTACATTCGTGTTGTAATCATACCTTGGCATGCATTCAAACAATTAGATTTTTTTTTGTTCTACAATTCTAAACTTAATTACTGTACTACGTTCATAGATGAACTTTCATTATTATCTGTTGTTACGCAATCACAAATGACTATCTATCTATTTGCATATGGAGAATAATGCAAAATATGTTGTAAGAAACGTATAACAAAAAAATTAATTGTTTCGCAGTTGAAGCGTGCTCGAAGAAAGCCAAAAATATAAAAGTAAGATAAAAAAATTAGCGCGCCATATTTCTTTGCGATTTAAAAGTTTCTTAATGTAGTTCGAAAGGAATGACATTACATTGGCAAACCTGCTTCGTAATCGTACGAGACAATTGAAGTAGCGATAGAATATTATTTATCTGAGCTATAAATATATAATTACACAATTAAGTATATGTAATATTTAAAGATCATTCTATGTTATAACATGAAATTTCATCCAGCATGGGTACACACTGCTGCATTTTTGGTAAGTATTTTCATCGTAACGATACTTCATTGATCATTGTAAATGATTTTTCACTTTAGGATCTGCTAGCTGTCAGTTTAATTATTCCTTTAATGTCACCATACTTGAGGCCGTTGGGTGCATCGCATTTTTTTATTGGACTCACACATTCCGTTTATGCAGGGGCTCAGCTTATTAGTGGTCCCATTATTGTGAGTCAAGGTACCTTTAATTTAAAGTACAATTAATATATTTGGTTGTTATTAATACTTTGTACTTTCAGGGCAGTTGGAGTGATACAATTGGAAGGCAAAAAATTTTTATCACTTGTCTAGCTGTGTGCGCTGTGTCTTACTCATTTGTGGGATGGATACATACTTTGTATACTATACTTTTACTTAGAATAATAACAGGTACTATTCTACAAGAATGAATGAAGATATTATCTCTAAATAATTAGTAGAGAAAGGTATAAGTTAATCAAATTGATTGAATGTTGTTTTGTATGATTTAGGTATATTCAAACAAACTCAAGTATTTTTACGTATCATTGTGGCTGATAGAATACCACAAAAACAGCAAAGTCTGGAGTCAGGACGTTTGAGTGCCATATCAGGAATGGGATTTATAGTAGGTCCTGTCATTGGAGGGCATGTAGCTGAATTTGAAAATGGATTTTTATATCTTGGCTGGTGCATCAGTATTATATTTGCAATTAATATTGGTTGGTATAAGATTTCTGTAAAATATTAGATTACTATGGTATTACCGAAAGCTTTTTTTTTTTATAGCAATTACATATCTAGTCTTTGATGACCTGCCACGTGTCAACACAATAGAGAAAAATGTGTCATCTTCACAGACTAAACTGCAAAACTTATATAGCAACGTAATTAAAGCAATACGCAATCTTGCTGATGTTGATTGGTCGACATATTGGGACATTTTCATTTTGAAGTTCCTATTGGCTATTGCTTTTTCTGTTTTTATATCAAATTATACTCTTCGAATTCAAGAGAAATATGATGTGACTCCAAAATGGGTTGGCTATACTATTTCACTGCAAGGACTTTTCGGTACCCTAGCTGGATTTACTACTGGATGGATAGACAGAAAGTTTTATCAAAATGACCTTGATTATAAACGCCGGAATGCACATGGGTTTGCTATTATGACGATTTGCTTTTTTGGTAATATAACAGCTTCTAATTTAACTATTTTTATGTTGTGGATGATTCCATTACGCATCAGCACTAGCTTTTTAAGGGTAATTGAAACTAACATGATCCTAAAGAGATGTTTGCCCTCACAACGTGGATCAATTTTAGGAGCTATGCATAGTATGACAAACGTAGCTCGCTTAGTAGCTCCTTTACTTGCAGGTGTCATGGATGATTACTACGGTAGTGATGGTGCTAGTTTTGTAGCAGCTATTTTAACTGTTATTGGAATTCCAATAGCTATGAGTGTAAAACATATTGAGTACAAAGACTTAAAAACTAGTTAACGTTAATCTATCAGTTTTATAAAATATTAGTACATTACCAATAATGCATGAAATTGCATATTCCTAAATCATTTAAGCAGTCAGACAATTAATTGAACATTATGCATAAATAAATTCTATTTAAATTTATCATGAAGTTCAGGGTTTTAATAATATGTATAAAATTGTTAGATAGAAGTTGTAATTATATTAATGAACTTGTATATAAACTAATATCCAATGCAATAAAGATATCAAAATAATATTTAACTTTTATTTAAAATACTATTAAGGTCTGTACTATATTGTACACATAAGCATCTATACATGACTGTTAATGAAAGAAATATCTTTAGAGTATCACTAAAACTTATATATATTAAAACTTCAATTTTTTAGTTTATCTTTATCTATCTGTGCTTGCGATGCTTCCAAAGCTTCTAAAACCTTTTTTTGATATGCAGCTTGATGTTCCTCAATAGTCTTTCGAAGCAAAAGTGTATTTTCTTTGTTTTCAGGAGGGTAACATTCTCTTTTCACTTTTGTTACCCATTCTTCAAAATTTTCAGGTTGATTGAAATAATGAAAGAGACCAACAGGAAATGCCATATATACTGCCATCCGTAGAACCTCAAGTTTCCAGGTCCCCATCGCGTACCGTTCTGTAAATCATGAGAATTTTGTAAAACAATTAAACCATTAGAAATATCTAGAAACACGTATCGATAAAACACAATAACATACCTCTTCAGTGAAGTTCAGTATAGTAAATCATTAACCTTTCTGCAGATCTCGAAGTATAAATGTTTTTGCATGCAGCAACAACACCATTAAGGTTATTCCATCAGCTGATATATTAATAACCAAAAACGTCAGAAACCAAGATAAATCGTGCTGGTAACAGTAGATTACTTTCCTCAGTTTCTGTTTTTAGTTCGTACTTTAAAGACTCGATGGCGCTACAGATCCGCCCACACGACCAATCATAAAAGTAAACCCAGTCTTAGCGGTAGAGATTTATTCTTTTCAAATAAGTGGAATCGCTATAGAGAATAGCTTAAGGATAAATATAATACTTGCCAGGCGAAATAAAGTCTAATCTACATTTTTACTCGTTCATTAGTCTTATTATAAAGGGTCGCTTATCTCAGCACTCCAAAATTCTTATCTGACACTATAAACTGTAATCAATAAGCTTTCGATAATGGCCGAACCTACAGATTCCAATCGCCATTCTTTAAATGGGATTTCGATGGCCTATTGAAAATTTCCATAAAAGATCCACTAGAATTACTGATATTCCTCGTCAATGTTTCTTTTTATAGTCAAAGAGATACGATCCCATTAAATATTCCCCAAACGTATCCAGAAGAACAATTTCCGTTGTTCTTTTTTCAAACATATCCTTGTAAATTTCAATTTCTTACAATCTACAAGCCTTCTGCAATAATCCTCATAAAAATTTGCAAAATTTTTGTGCAAATCAGACATTAACATGATTTTAATTATCTCTATTATTATTTACCCCCTTAGCAGTTACGGACCAAATGAAGTTAATGTGATACAGTGTTAAGTTTTGACACCAATACTGACATTTATTTGGTAATAAATATTCTAGGCATCTAATGTGGGTGGTGAGCCAATGTCTTCCGCAAGAAACACGACTGTTGCTCTGAGGTTTTCAAGAAAGAGATCCTCGCCAGGTTTAACGTCGTTGAAATTTATTCGTGTTCGCGCAGACCGCCGATCCTGAGATGTTGTTACGATATCGTTCCGACGCCACGATTCGGGTCGTGCTTTCTTTATGTGGCTGCCCAGTTTCATTCGACACGCCAGAAAAAAGGAATTCCTTGATATCGGACGGTTTAAAAGGATCACGCATGAGAAAGACTATAATATCCCGTTCAAAAGTTTTAGGAACGCAAAACATGCTTGATACAAAAATTCTAATGATAATGATATATTATTCGCATATCCTCTGGAATATAGAGAAAAAGAGAATAGCGTAACGATACGAAAGAATTTCCATTTCATAAAGTGTCAAGATCACATTTTATACTTATATGAACGATAGGTTAGGATAGACTGGTGGAGTATTTCCAACAACGCAAGGAATTCCAAAAAAAAAAAGACATGGAACATAACCGTCCAAAGAATCCGTCATCTTTGAACTTATCGACGCGTACTATACGGATGCAATTCGTAAGAAAAATAGTTGAGATCGCTAGTAGAATTTTCTTTCTATTCCAAATGGCTTTCTGATACATACGATTCCCCGGCACTGTCCCCGAAGAAGCGTCCTTATCTTCGTATACGTCCCAACGGCAATTCGTCGGAAAAATATTCCTCGTAATAGATATAGCTCAAGAAGTGTTTGCCAGGAACCGACGAGATCCAGAGAATCCTGATTGGGAGTCGATTCCTTCAGGAATACCAGGACACGAATCATTCTCTCAGGAACATCACAATTTCACCGGTGCACGTATCAAAGTAAAAACAAAATGACTTCCAACCTATACAATTCTTGGCGCCTTGTGCACGTTCCTTGTGGATGCTTCCCCATACGCCTCATCCCCAGTACATACCCAGCAAGCGAAGGTAAGAGAAATTATTAATTTTTTCTCCCAGTCTGGCACGTGCGTCTTGTCAACCTGACCGTCTTCCCCTTCGGATCTGCACCCTTTGAAAACATATATTGCTTCTCTGTCCTTCAGCGCCGTTTCTTGTATTCTTCTAATCGTAAGCAGTAAAGTCGTGGAGCCACCTCGTGGAAGAGGTTTTGCGGCGCAGAGGCGTGACGAGCAAAGACATAAACCTGCCGGTCATGAAGGAAAGATGATGCCCGACTAGGCGAGCCGCTTAGAATGTAAAGGCATGTACGTGTCTCTGTGGTGTATAGAACAGCCGTGGGGCAAGGAGGGTGTATGTACATGTCTTGCTCGATGATTGCTGTGTATTTACGAGCTCATTACCACAAGAAGAAGCAAGAGAGAAATAGAAAATGTTAGTATTATACCAGTACTCTCTGTATGAATAGTGGAAGTTTATTTTCTCCTCGCAAACGATTTTACTCAAGTATTATTATCAAGAGCGGAAGTGACTGGATACAATGGATTCGAGTGGACAGTTGGAAATGACGTCTCTAGGACTGGATATTTTTGCCAAAATGAAACGCATTTGTGAAACTGAAAAAAAAAAAAATTTGTTTATTCCTTGGGATGTGTGGCAAGTACCTATGTTTATGTATATGTGAATATGTTGCGGGTGTATGGCCCACGCAAGAGGAAACCCACGCGTTCATAATACGAGACGCGTCAGCTGCGTAAAGAGCTGTAGGTTATATGGGATATGTATATATTTGTATATACAGGTATGCTCTCTATAGTTGGTATATAACGTACACCCCCGTAGCCTTTGTCCGGCACGATAATTGTCCACGCGCTCGGCCATTGGCATGATATTGGTGTTGGATTCTGCCACACCTCCGCCCATTATAAATCAATCTACGAAGTCGAGAGCTCTGTGGGACGAGATCAAAGTCTGTCCATTTCTGACATACGATACGATGCGTGTACCGTATTGTGTACTTTATTGATGAATGAATAATCTTCGGTCTGCGACGAATACGCATGGGTCGTTTACAAATATAGAAAATGGAAAAAAAAGACATATGGCCAGGCATTGAATTCTTCCCATGCTAAACTGGATTTTGAAGAAAATATCAGTATATTATGTTTCATTTTCAAATTTGTTTTTTACTTTCACGTGTATACAGGTGGCCGTTTCATCATTAAGCGTTGCCAAAGAGAGAAGGGAAACGCGCGAATTTTGAAATTGGAAAACGTCGAGTCCACCAGCCAGTGAAATTAATTGAAGTCTGAGTGATGAGATGTAAAGAGAGAAGATGAAGAGCCAAAGAGGAACTAGGAAGGTGACTATTGGTGACTGTATGTGATAAAGAGGAATTGCGGAACTTGGCTCAACTTTGCAGAGGCAGGCAGGTAGGAAGACCGGACGTGGAGCATCGAGGTCCTGACGCTAACCAATACTCGATAAGCAGGCAGACGGAGGCTTCCCACACGCAAGAAAGTTAAAATACCTACGTCTCCCTGCTAGACTCCCTGGAAACCTGGAAACCTGGATGCTTGACTGCCTACGTCTGCCCGATGCCTACCCAACCAAATGGCAAATACCAATAACCAATTCACAGAGGATAGGACCAGCCAACCCGAGAGGCTGCGGAGGCAGAGAAGTCCTGGCGCAGTACACAGTAATACCGGGTACACTTTCCGTCGGCAGAACTGCATTTCCTATAATCTACAAGCAATCACTCAATAATTGGGAGGCCCTGATAGCTACGTAGCCATATTGCCACGTACCCAGTCAATTCAGGGTAAAAAAATTTTGTTACGCGTACGTTAGTCGAGATTCCACGATATTACCGTTACCGTTCCACGTCACGGTTCATTCTCTTGGCTTTCAGAAGAATCACTGCAACTTGCTACTCAAGACACAGTGATTCATCTTTGCGGAATCGTCGTTTCTTTTTCGATATTTTTATTTCATTATTTCTTTCTAACCGCAAGTTAATATCGCACAGTCATCAGACGTCTAGCAATTCGCAATTAACACAATGAAAACTCGCCGTAGAAACCTTCGATTCGATCACGTATTCCCTATGCTTTTTTCACATTGCGTTCTTGCGACGCATCTGGCACGCCTTTTTTGCGACCCACTTTATCTCACTTCAGCTGTTACGTCTCTTCTTCGCGGGCTCTGCTATCTACCCTAGTCAGATCGACACGGGAAATTTGTCGCGCACGATTGTTCATCAGCGGATTCGTTTATTTGATATAATCATGCGTGCCGCGGTTAAGTGATTCCAAAAACTGAAAGTCGATCAACCTTACTGCGGTCTGCGTGGCGAAATTCAATGAAAAAAACAAGGCAGAAATGAGAGCTCAGACTGTTCTAGCGTCCTTGCGCGTTACAAGGCTCAATGATTATATACATGGTTTACACTCTGACAAGTACATTGCCGTGTAAATGCTTTTTAACGGTAGATCTGTCATGGTAGATAGAACACCGGGGAGGCTACGGAATCTCTGGTTATCCTAGAACTTTTTTTAGCTCATTTTTACAAATGGATTAAAGTTTTACAAGGAATTACGTCTGGCTAAGGTGCCTGACAGGTAACACCTGAAAACTGATTAATACATTACAAGAGATATAAATAATTCTTACAGTTAGCCTATGTCATAAACAGTACAATGTAGATGCTTCTTGAGATTCTATTAATACGTATACAGTTTACTGTTGACGCTAGAACTTCTGGAGTGCATTATATGCACAATTTATTGCACTTTCTTCTACTTCTGATGCCAACAGAAAGGGAACTGGCTTGCGCTTATTGTGTTGAGCGGGTAACTGCACGTATGCATGTATTTATACAAGGGCGTGTGTGCTCGCCTTACCGTGTTGGTAAATTGCTTTTACCTCGGACAGAGTTTATTCTAGTAACACAGTTTCGGCTGTTAGTGAACGAGTTTGTTTGGGTCCATCTCGTTTAAGAGTGGGCGGTCCTGCAAAGGATGCTGGGGTGGTATAGCTAGAAAAGGGGTGGACGGAACCAGTGGCGTAGGATCTTACACTTGGGTTTCTTTCTCAGAATAATAATGTCCATCTTACATAAAATACTTCACCCTGCTCTAACGATACTACAGTGCAAAGATACAGGTTCCTTCCGGTATCAAATTCTTGACTGAGTGTCGGGATTTAATAATCCGTCTAAGTTTAATTCTTATAATCAACCATTAACTTTCAAACAAAATACGTTTCTCAGTTATTGCATCTCTGTAAAAGTTTTAATGAGATTCGTGTCCTCTGAGATTATTGTATAACGTGTTTAATGTACTATTTGAAGTAGTTCAATCATTACTCTATGAAAATATTGAGATAGATCCACTCGTTGTAATCTGATTTTATTTAGGTCGATCTGATAGCGAGAAATAATTGTGTTAGTTGATCAGATAATTAGATAATATTCTCTCGGAATATTGCACATATTTGATAAAATATAATAAGATATTGTCCATTCTAGTTATTTCAATAAATTTGTAGCAATTAAATAATTATTGCATATTACAGTTTGATATTAGGATTAGAAAATGTCTTAATGTTCCGAAGTTGTAATAGTGTAACTGATTTGCCATGTTTCTGATATCTGTAGGAAGTTCAGTCCGGCTCACGCAGGATAATGGAGTTTGGCATCACTGAGAAACACACGACTACAGTGTTCAGCCTATCTAAAGGCTGGTCTTCGATTTTCGTCCTACACCGTTGGACCCAAGGGGCTGTTGGTTCGTCGGGGGTAGGTTAAGGGTTGGAAGCGGAAGTGCGGCAAGACGGCGGACCCCGGTGCGGGTGGGCAGGCAGGCAAGCAAGCAAGTATGCTTGGGTAGGACGGCGAGGGAACGCAACGGGGCTCAAACGGAGAACGGGGTAAAATGGGGCTGAGACGGGGGTTGAGATTGGGGTGAGAAGGAAGCCAAGACCACCACCTCACCTCGCCTCTTTGCCACGCCACGCCTCGCCTCACAATGCACCGGATTAGCGATTGTATTGATCCGCCCTCGCTAGTCCCTAGCCCCTTCCTGCGAAGGAGCCACATTTTGGCCGACTGCATTCTCCCGAAAGCCCAAGGAAAAATAGCTAACCGATATTCGAACGCCGAGGACAGAGAAAAAGAAGGTAGATTAAATTCTTATCGTTTTTCGACAATCCTATATCCTCGAATCGTGCCTGGCTGTTCTGTACATAGGATTTATTCTGATGCATTTCAGGAAGTATGCGTACACTTTTCAATGGATGCTATAGCGACAGCGAAGGACGTTGAGTTTTGTATTACCAGAGGCAAGGATTGCATCACGGTCTTCCTGATGCTTGTATAATACTACGGTAACCTTCAAATCAACAGATACTTTGATTTCTGTTCGTGATCGATATTCTTGTAGAAATAGTGGATGATGATGCGAGAGAGAAAGAGCAAGAGTCTGTTTACGTGGAACCTCCAGAGTACTAGGTGACAGATAGACTTGCGCAAAAATGCAGACTCTTAAAGGAACTCTTTTGGTCGTACAAAGAATTGCGAAGACGAGAAGGCGGAACCAGCTGAAGGAACGCGGTCATACGTCATGCGTTTCAAAAAAGCAGCTGGAACTTGGATCAAAGAAAATGTATACTGGGTAATAGCTGGAGATTGAAGTATAAAATTCAAAAATTTTGACGTATGATAAAAATGGAAGTGCAGCAGCATATAGCATCTAGGGATAATTTTAAGACGGGTATGGATTTATTTTTATTTATCATTATTTTGATATAATATCATATGTATAAATATTTAGAAAATTATGACTGTACGCATAAAATTATTAAATATATACGACTATTTCTAGGCTATGAGGTTCGCTGTCGTGGCCATTTTGCTGTGGAAACTATGGCTGCGTGATTGCCAATGGCGTTGGAGAAACTTGACGTTGGGACGGCTGAGGGGTCGTGAAGTCGACGAAGAGGGCCACAGGCAGTTCAGGGGGTTGTGCATCAGGGTGAAGGGCTTGCGTCTATGGGGTTGAGACTTTGCCATGTGCGTGAGGATGTCAAAGTGTTCGTGGCTATGGGTTTGCCGAGCTGGGGTTCAGAATGAGGGTGTGGAAGTGGGTGGTAGTGAAACCATCCTTACTTTTGGACGCCATGGCTCCCTGTCTCGTTTAGTTAGTGTCGAACGCTGACTTCGAGAACACTCTTGGAAGTCTGAACCAACCTTCTTCCGGAGCTTCTTTTTTCCCCTCCATTTTCCAGTGTCGATAAATTGTGGCTCGTTTGTTATCTTGAAGGCTTGCAGAATAGGGATTGACGTTTCTATGCTGGCGCATGGGCTGTACAACAAGAATAAATTTTTTCTTTAATAATAGAGTCTTCTTCATAGCGATAAGTTGATTATTAGATCTATTAATTATTAATAGAATTCGCTATATAATTAGAAGAGAGTTGTAGATAATAGAAAGCAGGTCAGACCATGAGATTAGCAAATATCACATGTGACACGTGGTGATGATAGGATGATTTTGGTTGTCACTATAATTTTATTGAAGATAAAGCAATGTAGGATTTGGTTCCATTTTTTTGTCTATAATTATTCAAGATCTGTCAACAGTCGACATTCTTTTAAACATCTCTTTTATTATAGAGGTCAGATTCTATTATCAATTTATAATTAAGCACATCTTGTGACCCATTAATGTCGGTAGACGAGACGGTACTGTCCTTCGCCATTTCCCTCGTTTTACTACCGTCTGGCTCTAGTTTACGGTCGCAAAACTAAACTCTGTATTAATTTCATGAAAACTCACCTAAAATCCCCATAAACCTCTTACTGTCTCTACTTTAAATCTCCACCACTCTGCGACACTCAGATAACGAAAATATCTCTTCTCTCGTCCAAGGCACTCGACTCAACGTAAAGAAAATCATATCAGTAAACTCGTCTGGCATCGTTCCCTACATATTCCCCAGGTCGCACGAGTCTCGTTTCATAATCTTCCAAAACACACCTTCATCTCCATGAGCCATGCAGAATTCTCTTGAAAAGCAAGAACCGTATCAAATAGAGAAGCCGTAAAGGCCGTTGCCATCTCTTAGAATTCCCTTAAACCAATCGCAGAAAGGTTAGCCGAAAAAAGGGGCTGCGACTGAATGTCAGGGAAAAAGTTACCACCACCATACGGAAGAAATTACGTTCCACCTACACCTTGGACAGGGTGAAGTATTTTTGATGGGTGTAGGTAGACCTAGGTAGGTAGGTAGGTAGGTAGGGAGGAAGTTACCTAGAAGGTTGAAGGTATCTATATAGCGTAAGGTAGCGGGTGCTGGCGATGGCGTGCGTGTCAGACAGACGATGAGAGAGCTGGTGCATTCAAGGGATCCGCCAGTGGGTATAGAGAGGGCTGGAAAGGGCGTAGAAGGTAGAAGGTGGTTACTCCTACGTGGAGTAGGGTGAGTCTGAGGTATGGATAGAAAGCGAGTGGGGTAAAGAGACAGGGTTAGCGTAAGAGGGACAGCGAGTCAGAGTGAGAGGGTTGATACGGTTAGGGATGGTAGAGGATAGAAAACGGTGCGAGAGCAGGGTGGAGGTTTACGACTTTAGTGTGTGCTAGTCTGGTCGAGGGGTGGAAGGTCGTATAAGAGAGAGAGAGAGAAAGAGAGAGAGAGAGAGAGTGCAAGGGGATTGGGGTATGCCGGTAGCGGAAGGCTGCCAGGGTGCACCGGGTTCGAGGTGAGGTGGTGCAAGAGGAGCACAGAGAGGATAGGCGGATAGCCGGGGGCGGCTAGACTTCCGAAACAGTAAAACCACGTCGGTGTGTGCGTCCTCGTATCCTGGTGTACCTGCAACTCTATAAACCCTGGTCGTCCGCTGCCGCGCTAGCTCGTTCACTCGAGCGATGTATCCAGACGTAAGCGAACCTCGTAATTCGACGAGTGTCTGGGTCCCGGCTATCCATCCGTCCGCTTCCTTGGGACTCCTCGACAGAGATCTCTAGATCTCTGAATTCCATCCTGGAGACTGTATACGTGAGAACCACGTCTCTGTATGTCGCATTATGAGGGATTGAGCGTGTTGGTCTATGAATACCCTAGGTTTCTTGAGGATGTTACACCTGGACGTGCTGAATAGACGTAACTGATGACGACGAGGATCTGATCAGACCTGGCTTGAAAGATCCTTGGGGTTATTCAGTATATTTAGAAGACGAGATTAGATTGACTTCCGGTCGGTCTTCCAGGACAATCGAGGGTTCGTTATTTGATAGAAGGTGCTAGGTTGATTGTTCTAGGATGGTAAGGATAATTGGAGTAGAAAATTGTGAGAATTTAAGGGGTTGAGATTATTAAGCTGGGTAGTGGAATCATCGAATTTATATTATTTACATAAGTGATTGATAATCATGCAAGGTATTGTTGGGCTGGAAATAAGTGATCAGCAGATGTGTATCTTTGTGGATATATAAGATCTTTTTCATTGCTGGATTAATCTGTATTTGGTTGAAGATGGGTATAGGGCTTGCCAGCAAGGTTAGGTCGTAGGGTAAAGTTACGTCTAAAAACACCAAACGTTTTGGTTTTTGTCGACTTTGTAGATATGTCGAATCGACTGCGTTTTTGGCCCTATGGAGTCACGATGTTTCGCATATCAATAGCGAATGGCAAGCAGCGGCAGCTTCATTTAAATTTCAAAACCTTAAATACAAGGCTGAACGTATAAAATAAAACAACCGGTATACCGTACTATCCAGCTCAAAAGTGCCACTCGGATTTGATAGCTGCCATGCAATCCTTTTAATTAAATTTTGCAAAACTATGCAATCAAAATAGTTGAAACGCTCTCATCGTTCATCAACGAATCGCAAATCTAACCCACGAACGAGAGAAGGCCTTAGACGAATTTTTAAAAATTTAGTGATTTCATATACCACCAATGAGTGCGAGAGAGACATACTTATAGGCTTTTACTTACGCAAGACAAGGACAGACATACTCGTGGTCCAAATCGTCCCATATTATCCTCTTTTTTTTATGACCCTGCTACGGGTTTATCTACGGGTCTATCTTTGAATAATATTTTTTTAAATCTTACTTAAGAATCAAGTTCACTTAATCGTCACGGTTTTTAAAAAGAATTTTAACAAAATTGATTTCGGCCATACAGTTTCGACGGAGACGTTTAAGTTGAACGAACCTGTATAACGTTTTAATAAACTTCAACGAGACGTACGCGTCCCACCTAACGCCATACGTCCAATAAATATCGGCATAATCGACAAAAACCAGAGTGGACAAAAAAAATGAATGAAATACTTTCTCCACCTAAATCGTTCAATTATTTCACAGTACCAGTTGCATCCCAACAGTAATCCTGTGCCAGCTTACATACGTTCCCATTCAGCGTCCCATATCTACACAGACTCATGTATACGTCATAAACAAGAGTATCCCTGGATATGCAGAAGCTTCAAAGCTGATCTCGTGGCACATAATTTATTGAAGATAGAAGAAGAGCTCAGCATGGTAACAGCAATGGCATCCATTAAGGTCCAGGGAGAAAAACTAAAGCCAAGAGCATAGCCACCTTCTCATCCAATCAAGTCACATCATTCTTAACCGATGCTGCCGCCTCCTGGTAAAGTTTTTAATCTGCTTTTCATTATGCTCATAGCTTAACCCCTATTCGCGTGGGGGATGATGCTCTCTCGTATATGCACACCAGGTGCGAGTGTTCCATCCTCTCGTTTCCCAGCATCCTCTGCAGCCTTCAACCTCGTCCACGTGTTCTTTCTCTCTTTTTCTCCCATTTCCCCATTCGCGCACGTTCCCTCTTATGTGGGTTTACAACCCTCTACCGCTGTGTGCTGGTATTCTCCCTCTTGCTCACTCTCAGGATGAGGAACTCCTATATCGTTACGCGTCCATGCGCGACTGTGTGGTGGCAGCTACCCCCGTGAGGTTAGTGCGAGAGGGTAGGTTACTCGTGGCGCGGCATTAACGGGCAGGGTAGTAAATTGTTGAGGGTGTAGGTGGGAATGGCTGCGTATCGGTGTTGGGGTGCGTCTAGACCGGGGTGAGACTGCGTCACAACCCTGGCCCGTATCATGGCTCTGTTTAACGACAGACTATCGAGGGGTGGGAATTTACCTGCCACCCCTGTGTTAACGGCCCTGTTGCCGACGTTACTGTTCCCTTTACTTCATCGTCCGCGGCTAACTGTTCTGGAATGATGGCTTCGTAACTATACAGAC
Organism: Calameuta pygmaea; assembly: GCA_031762395.1. Classification (NCBI taxonomy): domain Eukaryota; kingdom Metazoa; phylum Arthropoda; class Insecta; order Hymenoptera; family Cephidae; genus Calameuta; species Calameuta pygmaea. Next base: position 2,309,744 of record JASANN010000297.1, on the reverse strand, counting down.
ATCCCTTGTCTGGCTATCAAACTACGGGGATGTTGATCCTGACTCTGGAACTTTGGGTTAAGGCAAAATCCCCAGGAATCATCCCTCTTCTTGTGTTTTCAGGCTGGGACATTCCATAGCGGCAGACGAGGTAGCTCCTTTGGCAATTAATGGAGAACATCGTGTTACTTGGATGGTTTTTTTTTTTTTTTTGGTGCAATGATGACGGGGACTCAGCAAACGAAGACTCCTGGATAGAATGCAAAGTCGATTGCAGCGTAACCGTACGGCGGTTGGACGTTCCTGCCTGTTGAGGAGTTTAACGCGAACCTCGTTCGAAACTTTGGATAGAATGTGGATGGAAGCGAGGCAAGTAAACACTGGAGACTTTCGTTTTCTACGGATGCCAAGCTAAACTTTCCTACATGATACAACTGAGGATAAGTTTACAATCGTCTTTTTATATCCATGGATACATTCCTATCCGGGTACGCGCTTGCATATCGAGCTTATTTATCCAATAGAAATTTTCTGTAAAGAAAATCCAGTACCATCGCAATCGTATCGGCTTTTAAATTTTCAAAGATGATCCCCAGTACAGATACCCAAATTTTTAATCTTGATACGATATCAATGATATCGAAACACCTTGTCCTTGAAAATCAGCAGGTGCACGAATACATATTAGCTATAAGTATATCTATATATATTTCAGAAATGAATGAGAAAGCAACAACCGAACGGAAGAGGAGGATCCAGAAATTTGCCAAAGTCAGAGAAGCACCCCCTGCTGAGAATTGGAAAATCTACTCACGCAGGAAGCACATGCGTATCAGTGCGTACGGGCACATATCGTTGGGTCCCTCTAACACAGAGTAAACTAGTGTGGGATGGCAAGCATGTGTGCTAGCACGTAAACGGAAGGGAAGACAGCGCAGTGTGATAGTGGGGCAGGAGCAACGATGATGAAGCTAGCAGAAAGTGGTAGTGATGCAAGGTGGTGGCAGAGAAGCATCGGTAGTAGTATATATATTTTATACTTTATATATATATATTCACACAGGGTACACAGTATAGAGTGTGGAGTACGGAATGGCGTGGGGCAGGTCCGGGCGGTCGATATCGCCGTCTGTGCTTCTCCACAGACTTCCACTTCCCTTCGGTTACGCCACCTAGGTCCGGGTCCGGCTGGTGTCATCTCAACGCTTCAGGAACGTCTAACGTCGAAGTACAAGACAGTACAAGAGTATACGATGCCAAAGGAAGGAACGTGTACACAACTCTAGTGAATAATCCTGGAATTGCTTTGGATCCAAACTCATTGTTGATCCTGATGCCATACCTTTGATCTATAGACTACTTGCACGCATATATCCTACATTTGTACTACAAACAAAGTAATGATCGAACGTAGATCATTGATCTCAAGGAATTGGATCCTGAGGATTTCGACGGATCATCTAATACCGCATAGGATTGCCAAGAGTCAGGTGGCCCCACAGTGCAACCCGTAAGAGTGATTTAAGCATCGCGTTCGTAGACGCTGTTGGTAGACATTATAGAGAGAATAGGAAAGAGTTGACCTGAGAGTGAGATAAAGAATCAAAGAGTTGGAGGGGGTTAGTAGGGAGGATGATCTAGAGGGAGATATGTATACATTGTCTATAGATATATCACTATACTAGACAATACATTGAGATTCGCTCTTCACTTTGCGTAGGGCCGGAGACCCTCCTGTATCACTATCGCAAGCAAGTACCTATGCTAGTATGTAAATGTATACATGTACTGTAGGTATTAGTATTGCACCGTGGGGTTAGACCTCGTGCTTCGTGGGGGTTGATTGTGGCGTTGGAGTAGATTACGCAATTATCTTATGAACGCCGCGCGTACGAGTGCTTACGCTGCGTTACGTATAGAAGATGATAGGCACTCGACTAGGAATATATATATATATATATATAGAGAGAGAGCATATACCACTGTATGTCTATATAAAGGTACCGGTACGTACCTACAAGTCTTACCAACATGAACGCGAGAAAAATTCACGAAATTGGTAGCATTACGCAATTACTCTTAAGCCTGGCCCTTATGCCAAGTCTAACCCCGTAACATACAAATAAAACATGATGTACATTTTCTATACGCATGGAAGAAGTTAACCGTAACTCAGGCGGCTTCCACATAATAGTCACTGTATATGTACTAGGAGTATGTGTATATGTATACCCATGGCCGCATCTAAGAAACACGGAATCGTGATCTATGCGATTCGTGACGCTCGTTGTATCGCGTCCAACGATAAACGGCACAGTTTTGCATTCATGGGAACGCACCGTTACCGATACGTATAGCTGAGTACTCGTGTACCCAACTTGACAGACTCCACTTCAGTGGGATGGAAGTTTATTGCGAAGAATTGACATGGATGGGAAGAATGAGAAATAGAAAGAAAGTTTCTCACGACGAGCTCTTCAATGCATCACGATTCCTAGTTCGTGCATCAATAAGGGAGAATCGTAGCTCTAGTTGGTACCTAGTAAATAGAATTATATATGTACACCTAGTATATACGCGAATTACCTAGTACACCGTGAAAAAAAAAAAAAAAAAAAAATTCCGATAACCTGACTAATAACTCGCGGCGCGTTATTTCATCCAGGTAGTCCGCAACGAATGGAATAGCAGAGCTAGGGTAGGTACCTATGTTATCCTACGAGAAAGCAAGTCGTGAGTATCGATTTGATCTAGAGGATCTAGGTGATCGATCACCGGGTAAAATAATACAGAAAACGTAGTCGTATGTAATTCGGTGTTTATAGTAATACCGTATCTCTGTGTTATACTTTTTTTTAGCGATTCAAAAATCCCGCCGTTTCTCAACAAGATGTTTCCACCATGATTGAAGTTCAAGCCGGTCCTCACTGATGTACTGCAGTCTGTACTTGCTTTGCTGATTCTACCTAATAACTCCTGGAAAATGCTATGCAGGTATTCCGCTTAACGCACGTTTTCTATGGTTCGTTGGCACATCAGCCTCTCTAAGAGTAGATGGCGTGTGTTGCTACCAGCAAATCCACCTTTTCCTCCTCCTTCTCCTTCGTAGTCCTCTTTCTCTACGTCCTTCCCTTTCTCCTCTTCTTCCTCATCGTATTGTAATAGAATCGTCTACATTATTAATGAGTCTACGCTTGGTTTCAGCGGGCCTTTACTTGTCAAGAACAGCATGTCGTGCACGGCCCTGGGACGCTCCTGACTTATTCACTGGGGGTAGTGGGCGACTTCGTGTTCTCCGCAGAAATGACAGAAGGAAGTTTCCTTGGAGGGTATACTGGTCTACGTCGACGTGCATGCAGGTGGACGTACGCGTGTGTACTTGTGAATTATGCTAGCTAGAGAAGAGAGCTGCTATATTCTATATTTACGTGTGTCGTGAGTTCTTGATTTTCTGAGGTCTTACCTAACTGATCTAGACAATGGGAAGCGCAGCAAAATATATTACGAATACCGTGAGACATGGAACAGCCCAGGGAGTTTAATAGTTCATAATTTTTTAAAATGAGACATTCATGGTGCTTGGTTTTATACATTTTAAAAAAAAAAACTCACTCGAGGTTAGGTTAGATTCTCTTGATTGAATTTTATGCTGGATACCGTTGAAACTTATCCGAAGCACTTTGCTTGGTTAAAGTATAAAAGAAATAAGTCAGATCAATGTTTTCAGGCGGTTGAAAAGGCGTTGCGAAAAGTTTTCTGTATGGCAGCGTCCCATGCCTCTATCTGGTAACACACGTGTAAGTATATACAATAGATGCGAATCTGATAAGGGTGGTTAGGCTCTCTAGAAAGAGGTGGAGTTACCTCATCACTGTTTTCAAGTTAACCGCTTTGTTGCGTCTAGTGTCCTTAACTAAGCGCCGTTGTGCTATAGGCCTTTAGCCAAGCGCAGAAGGTATTGAAGGTAAAAGTTATGGATAGACAGAGATAAATAAAAAGAAATGAAAACTCCGCCAAGAATTTCAGTACAAAGATTGCACCGCGCGCTTTGTAACTCTTCGGTATATCGACCGTCGTTAGATTTAAAAAAGCATTATCAAAGCTCGCCGACAGTGCTCTTAACAGTTACTGATTATATCCACTAGTCGCTACTGGTCATTTGCGCCATATTCAATCAATCGAAACAGGAGAGCAGTTACCGCATGCACGCTCAACGGGGATTTACAATTTTTAACTGATATAATCATCGGTCAGATATTGATCTAAGAATTCTCCGTGGTCCAGACGAGACAGCAGACTTGCTTTAGAATTCTGAATGGATTAAAGAATTACTGATTCGAGTGAATGGATATAGGGAATAAAGTGTAGGTCTAGGGATTTTTGTTTCTATGGCAACCATATTGCGTAAGTCAGATCTGATAATCATGCGTCACGTAACTTTCTATTATTTTCCTGGTCTAAGGTTAAATATCCTAGACGCTTCCACAAGGCAGCAAAAGCCTCAGTGAGAAAAGCAGCAGTCTTACCAATCTTTACTAGCCTTACCAGGCTTACCACCCTTAGCAGCCTTACCGTTGGGAACCCCATAGTACTCCCCCCCCCCGCCCCCCTGTACTCCTCGTCTACCCTGGCCGAGTCACTGCACCAAGCCGCACCAGCGAGCAGCTTTGAGCTTCGAGCTTTTTGCGGGGTTCAACCACCTCAGAGCGACGCACGCAGACACGACGCACGCAGCCCCCGAAACGAACGGGGCCTGCAGCCGTCTCGTGGGGGACGACGACGGTGGTGGTTAGAGCGGCATCGGCGTCGGCGTCGGCGGCATCTGAAATATATATCAGGCCTTCGAGCACAAAAACGATACCTCCTATACCTAACCTAACCTTACCTTCAAACGCCACGACGTACACATGGGGAATCGTGTACGAGTACGTGAGGCGTCGGCGTTCTCGACTTCCTTTCTACTCGTAACTCTCGAGGATGTAAACACAATTTGCATAAAAACAGTGTGCCACTGGGTCGTACGCCCTGAGTATTTAGCCTAGGGGTGGCAACGACGGTGGTTGTGGTTGGCGATAATCGTGGAGGTACCGGCGTCGGCTGTCTCGAGGAAACTGCTCTTTTTTAACAGTAGTATAATTCTTCCCCTTCTGACGGTTAAATGCATTTACGCGAGGCATTATGCATGTAAACATCGCATTCACTGCAATGAATGGACGCCCTGTCTGACTAGGGGAAGAGGTTGGTAAAGGCTCGAGGTGCTATCTGCTGGTGTAGCGGGTTGTAACATATCCTTTTGTCGATTTCGAGTAGGCCATTCTGTGAGACAGTCTGTGCTTAAAACTTTTTCCTTTTTCCAGCCATCTTTTTTTTAGATCTAGGACTTGCGTCGGGGTCGGAGCTTTATTTCGGCGGAGTTTTGCGAAAGACGAGAGGCGCGAAATGTGCCGTAAAATTCCGAAGAAAAAATAGTGTGGTTGGACGACGGGGGGAGGGGGGGAGGGAGTGGAGGAGGTCATCCAGAGTCAGAAGCGCAGCTACTATGCCGATGTGGAAGCGGCCTGACGCGGCCACTTGGCGGCCTGGTGTAAAGTTGCAAATTTCAAAGCCACTTTGACTCGCGGCTAACGAAGTTCTTTAACGAGGCTAGCCATTTTCCTGAGTTAACTGGCCGCGTATTTTTATCCTTGAGGTCAAGACAGTCTTGTGGACTTTCGAAAAAGAAATAAGGGGTCACAAAAACCAAGGGGTATATAGTCACAGGTTAGTAACCCTTGCTCGAAGGAAAAGGTACTTGGGAACAGTTCAAAGGGGGTTGAAAATTAAGGAGCGACTGCTCACCATTTAAGACCAAATTTTTTGGCTAACCCCTACTCGAGGGCGCCGAAGGGTAGTGTTGGTTTACACCCTCGCGAATTTATATTCTTGGAGCTCGCAAGGGTGTCGGTGCGTGTATATTTACTGAGGGTGCGTAGAGGGTGCGTTCACTCTATCTGAATCCTCTTTCTCCCATTCTCTTTTAGAGGATGTCGGTGGTGGTGGTGGCGGCGGTGGTGGAGGCGGTGATGGTGGTGGTGGTGGTGGTGGTGGTGGCGGCAGCGACGACGGCGACGACGGCGGACACATCAATAATTACCCGCGGCGGCAGGGATGGCAAGACGTAGAGGGCGTTAGGGGCGGCCGGGGAAGAGGAGTCTCGGGTCAACCGGGGTCAAGTTGCGCCACCAGACGCAACCCACCCTCCTAGACTCGCCTCCTGCTCTCACACCCGAGACCCCGTCGAAACCTCTGACCCACCCTCCAGTCCGCCCTCTCCCAGGGTGAGAACCGGGAGGACTCACGCACGCACACCGAATATGCGTCTGGCCAGCCAACTTTCGTCTGGGGTCGTTTCCACCGAGTTCATTCACACCGCACGAAATCTTACGACAGTCTCGCCGACTCACGGAATTTTATGGTACTATTTCTTTGACTTTTTCTCCTCATCTTTAGACACTTCTTTCAGCCACCATAACGGATACCATTATGATGGGAGTAGATACTTTAAAAGCAGATCACGATTCGCCTTGCTTCTATGACGTCCGTGATCCAAAAAATCGTTAGCCGAATCATAAGAATAATTATGACGTCGCATAATTGAGATGGATTGCGCAACGGGACGTCGACCAGTTCAGCAGGGTTCAGCAATTGGATTTCTAATGGCGGAAATAGCTCGAAACGTGGGTCACGTGATTCCACATGCCAACTTGATCCGTTACAGTTCATGCAAATCCGTGAGTAATTTTAATCTCTGTCTCTCTATATCTTTCTGCTATGAAACATCAAAAGAGTAACGCAGTAGAGTTCATACTGCATAAGATACATATGAACGGGTATTGGCCCCGTATTGATCATATTCTAACAGTTTTATTCACCCTAAGCCGTCGTGCAAGGTCGAGCCAGTTATTTCCAGGGTGGCATGGATGGAGCATTCGGGTCCTAGTCACGCTTCATCCTTACTACGAGTTACGAGTTCCATCGCCAAGGAGGTTTCACCAAGGGAGGTCAAGTGCCGGAAAACAGGAGTCCACCCTACGTCCTCGAGAGCCGGAGGTATCCTCAGCCCTCACGCACACCGAATATCTGTCTGGCTAGCCAACTCTTGCCTCTGGGGTCGTCTCACTCCCTTCGGAGTTCGTTCACACCGGATCTCCTCGTCTTTGTCGTCTAAAAGGAGAGCCGAAGAGCAGAAGCAGCAGCAGCAGTGATAACCACCTCCTGGAATTCGATCGTTCGCGAGATGTTCGAGAGAAAAAAGATAGAGGGTGCTCGTTGTTAATAAGGGAGAAAATTTATTCTTAAGGGGATTATAAAAATGTAGAACAAAACAGAAGCATCGTTGAACATGCATCGCCGTTAATTAGCTAATCAATAGTAACAAGCGTTATAACGGGGTGATACATAGCTTACTGACGTACGAGGTGACACTTTAGCATCCCAATGTTAATTCCCTGACGCATCCCTTCCAATAGTGCGTTTCAATCCCCTACATTTGGCAGGGCCATTCCCGTATGGCGGAACTACGGCACCGGACTGCAGCGTTATGTCATTCTAATTAATGCGGAGAAAGTGAATTGGTATTTCGATAGCGCTGTTCCATTCGAGCTCCCAGTTAGCCAGTTTGCCAGTTGCGTGGTGGCTATGTGGCAGCTCAGGGTTGAAGTAGACCTGGAGTCAGGGGGTTCAGTGGGTGGTACGGGCTGTCGAGGTTGCTTTGTGGGTAGGGAATCTCACTGAGGAAGGCAACGCAGGGGTTATAGGGTTGAAGGGTTGCAGGGTGGGTTCGTTCGGTGGGCGCTTCTAGAGGGTTGGAGTTCGAAGGGATGGCGACGGGTCGTTGCCCGAAAACGCGGCTCTGTTTTTGTCCCCCTACCTACTCTTTCTCTTCCCCTATTCACCCTTCTCTACATTCTCCATTCGACCTACCCTCCTACTTCGATGCACACGCACACCCTTACACGTCTCCACTGCTGCCGTCTGTGCACCGACGCTCGGCTGTACCCATGGAAAACGCACACGCACGCGGTTACCGCATTGCGTTCTCACGCAGACCAGTCAGATACGCACGAAATGCATTGGGGTAGCGATAAAAAAAATTCTTTAAAGACGCTCTTTCTCTCGGGGATGCAATGCTAGGAGAAAATTATAGATTTTCGTCCATAACCTCTCACGATTTAAATTAGTTGATATGAAATAAGAAAATATTTGTTCTTATCTCGTGAAACTTTTTCAATTACTTCTTCACTTCTTTTGAAGATAAAAATCTTAATATTACCCTCAGCTGTCTTATCCAAATTTATTAGCAGATTCGTAATGATTACTTAACGGAACGTAGGAGCAAATATTATATAAAACAGTTCAGGGACTCGTAAATTGACGCTCGAGTAGGTCATAGGTCGTAGGTAGATTATACGTATACGTACGTCGTAAGAGTAAGAGAGACGAAGCGAAAACACAAGACCGTCTACTTCAGTATTTGGCACAGGGATGAGTTAGGCAAAGAGGGGGCTGTGAAATCCCTGCCGGAGTTACGCTGACTATACTCGCCGCTGTATGGCCAGGCTGTAATACAGCACTTTGCATTGTTACTACCACAGACTGAAACGTTTACTGCGACCGACGTGTCAATCCATACTAGTTTTACGAGGGCTGCGTAAATTCCTGTTGTATGAACGTTCCGAACAAATACATATATTAGACTTTACAAGCCAATAGGTGTAGATTATTGCTTTGAATAAATTACACATAACACTTAACGATTTGTAGGTAGGTCATATCTAAAACAAATTATAGAATAATTATATCATGTATTACATGTATAAGTAATTATATATTTTTAGTACCTGTTTCAACCGCAAGAGCACCACTAAGAGTCTGATTATAATCTAGGTATATCTGTTGAGGGAAACGTTAAATGCAGACATGGTGTAAGTGCCAACCTCAGAAGGATAATCCTGGTTGGATATTGTAGTGACAAAAAACCCTAGAAAATCTGATCCCGGAGTAATCCTTTATCTCTCTTTGAACGGAGTGAAAAAATGACAAGGGACTAAGCGTCTGTTTTTTTGTTTTTTAAGGGAGATTCCAATGGACGTAAAGGGTGACGTGTAAAATGCGTGGAAAATTTCTGTATTATTAGTTAGCTGTAATTTGACTTATTCATTTATATGGATGATGTTCAATTATTTCCAATTATCCAAGTAATGGTGTTTAATGAATAGTGGACAAGAGTAGATACTGCGGCGAGGGGTTAGAAGGGGTGCAGTACAAGATTAAATGAGAGACAGGAATCCAGATAGAACCGGAAGTTAGTAAAGAAACTTAAAGAATGAAGATATAAAATCCGTCCACGTTATCAAGCATACCGGAAGGGACAAAATCTCAAGAGACTTTCACGAAGGTGAAGTGGGACTTGTTGTTTGTTTAAAAGTAGTAAAAAGCGCCGTGGCACCTTACGGAGTTCCCTACGAAGCGCCAGCGTACGGAAATTGTTCGACTCCTTCAAAGTGGCGGAAATGCCAAGAAAAACGTGGATCGCTCCTTGCGAACCACCCTATGATTACACCAGGCGAAAAATCCTGCCGACATTAATAGACCTCTTAAGGGGGCTCCTTGAGATTGTCGGCTTGTGGGTCCATTTTCTTTTTTCATCGTCTCCATCTACCTTCCTTTTCTATCTCTTTTTTTAACTTCCTTCTCCTTATTAATAAACTACGAGCCTCGCCGTAGCTTTTATTCTCTTTGACAGATAAATCACAAGATCGCATCTCGTTCTAACCTCATTTTCATCTCTAAAGAATTTCTCGAAGACGACGAGTGAATACCGACTAAGAGAATTCTCCATTTCCTAGAATAACAAGATCAACAATAACCATTGGTCAGGATACCAAGCACCAGGATACGTCCAAGTAAACTTACGTTCAATAGCAACCTCCTGCTACTCTTTCGTTAACGGCCGAGGTCGGCGAACCTGGTGAGCCTTCCTCGTCAGTTGTTTACAGACTTGAGCACGGGGTCTGCGCTGATGCCCGCAGTCACGCAAATTACAGTCAATTAAATCTTATGCTTCACCATGATATTGACTCTGAAGGTAGTGCACAGTGACATGGAAGTACTCTGAAGATCGTCAGGCCTGCCAGTCTAGCTACATAGACATCCAGATACTCGAGCGAGGTTAAGCATTCTTATAACAGTAAGATGGGCATTGCTGTGCGTAGCTAGATGCTGTGTTGCACTAGGTGAGCTATACATGTATAGATATACTGAGATATAT
>JASANN010000297.1:2280947-2299437 GCA_031762395.1 Calameuta pygmaea | reverse complement strand
TATATTGAAATACCTAAGGTTACCTACCCAACGAAGGAACGAAGTAAGGAGCAAACGGGGGGATATAATTGCGGGGGGGCAGTAAGATGCGCGGAGATGTTCTCGCCGGGTCAGCTTGGGGTCACGCTTGGAATCCAGAGCAAACTATCCCCTCTTTACTTCTCTACTCTACCCGTGCCTTCTCTACCGAGGTCTCCCTTCTACCTTTTACCTTCTGCCTTCTACTTTCTGCCGTAACCACTCAGGCTCCCTTCGATACCGGCTTACCAGTACCTACTCATCCCTCCACTCTCTCTCTCTCTCTCTCTCTCTCTCTCTCTCTCTCTCTCTCTGTCTTTGGCTTTCTCCCTTACTCTCTTTCTCACTACTACCTTTCCCCACTAGGGATCTATACGTATCGAGTGTACCTACCTTCTACCACCTTCTTAGCTGTCCGATGGGTCGGGGTCCATCCCATAGCCCTGAAGCCGCCACGCGAAGACCTCATCTCTCGCATCATCGCGGCACGATCTTCAAGCGGACAAGCCGCGCTCGTAAATCCCTCGGCCTAGTAACGTATCAAAGTAAATAGGAGTCCGTCCAGCAAGAGATGCACATTTTTATACATCCTAAGGTACCAAAGTTATATCACGAGGCTTATAGAAATATTGAAAACCTTCTGTATCAATCGGTACGCCGACGTTAAGCCTAGAACAAAGAAAGCAAGAGTCAAAAAATTAAATTTTCTTTTACCAGGTATATTTAATGCTTCGTGCACTACTCATTCGCATCGAATAACAAGCAGCGTTTCTGTATCTCTATGAAAACGATCGTCAGAATGCATCCAGAGATTTCCATGAAGTTTAACTCGGCTAAACTCTCCTGATATGCACAGGTTATGTATCCCAGACGCAGTACGAGTAAGTAAATTGAGTCAAAGCAATGCTGATATAGGTTAGGTTATCTGGCCTTTGAAATTTCGCGACTCGCTCACCAGGATCGTCAATTACGCTTCTAGAACACTCTCCTCTCTCACGCTCTCTTACACCGGATCGGGGCCGAGCGTTTCCACTGACGCGAGAGCCTCTCGCTATTTCCATTTCCCATGATTGGACGAGAGGGATAGAGCCCGCGGGACAGATGGAGATCCGTGATTCCACATGCGGAACCTGGTTGGGGGGTCGCGGCGTGTTAGGGACGCGCCGCGTGTCAATTAAGTGGCTCTGTCCAGTGAGATACGGTGGCTCCTTTCCATACGGATATGCATCCGCCTGGCTTGACTGCCTGCTTACTTGCTTATGCGCTTATGCACTCGCATCTACTGCCTCTAGCTTCTGCAGTATGTATGGCACATGCATACCTTCCAGGGTAGCCTCTACATGCTCTACCGTTCCTCACGAGTTGATACCTTATGCCGTTATATGTATACATATAGGATCGAGGCGGTAGGTACCACTCATCTCTTTTGTTAGCGTGATCTTCCCATTACGAAAAGGTCCTGCGACATGGGACCTCGTTATGATGACCTCAGAGAAAGCATGGACGCTATCAGCTCCCATCGAGTCTCTTCACTGTAATTTACTTATGTATATTTTAACGTGTGCAGTCAGCATTATGTTTTTTAACATTCTTTTGAACCCTTGTACCTTCCTACAACTTTTTCATGGCTACTGATAACTCCTCGATATAGAATCCTGGAGAGACGGGGCTGGAACGGCCATTATTTCTCACGTTCCTGGCGTTCTGGAAAAAGGCTACCGTGTGTGTAGTACGTCGTGGAGTCTGCGGATGTGTGCTCCGTTCTGGTAGTGGAACGATTTAACGCTGTTATCCGTGCATATGTGCCCATGGATGAAACACTGCGTTTACGTAACTAGTGGGTGCGCTGGGAAACTTGGGACAGACGTAAGGGAATAGTTTTGGGTATATATGTAGGTATCTGAAAGGTATCAGACTGAGAATGTTAAGGGCTGAGGTGTTTTGAAGTTTGTAATGGGACGTTAAAGTTTGTGGAATGGATGAGATCAGAGAACTGTTATTTAAGAGAAGATTCTCTATGGGTAAGATTATACCTTTGTACTCTTCGTACCCATGTTTTTCTGTCCTTTCGTCGCAAGCAATTCCGGTCTGGATTTGTAGAATAATGGCAGCTCCGTGAAGTTTCTCTAATCTGCCGGGTAAAAAGAGTTGACCCGGTACCTGGCAATTTAACCGAATAATTTCCCGAAATAGTACCTCATCGATTCGCGACCCTCTTTCATACGCTGTGAGGTCGAGCTGTGCTCTCGTTGGCTTTCGAGTTGGCTCCCGGAAAACAGAGCAATTTTGATGAACGATGACTCGCTGGAGCGTACGTAACTGCGTAGTTACGAGAGTAGGTTGTAGGTTGGATGGTAGCTGGGGACGTAGGTGGCTTGGTTGATATACGTACGATGTGCTTCCCGGATGATGTATGGGTACACCTCCATTGGTCGCGTACCACCGAGATACAGAAATATCTGGTCTGGAGCAGTTTCTGTAATTCATAGATTGACCTCTTTACCTCTCTGTGTGACGGCTAAAGGGACGGGGGATTACAAAGAAGCTGTCTGGTGTCGCGCTTACGAGTTTCTAGTTTCCACTAAGGAGGAAAAGGTGGTTACGGATCGGTAATCCCTCTTGGTTCTACGAGAGCGTGTACTGGGTAGGTTGGTAGCTCTTGGTATATCTACCTATAGTTAGATATAGGTTGGTGCCACGTCGAGTGAACCTATTCATCGCCATGGGTTACCTCACGACCTGAAATCCTGGTATCGCTCTGGAACAAAGCGATCGGGTTAGACCTTCTCCTGAGAGAATCTAATAAAACATGGACCTGCTGTCTGAAGTCAAATATTTTATTGTCCCCAGGTCGCGTCGAGTTGCAATCTGAGGCTCCAAGAATGAAAACTAGGATACGACGTTACTTTTATTGGACTATACATATTTTGTATATAAGGAAAAGCAGGAAGTGGAACGAAATTCCGTATGTGATGGAAAGCGGTCGTCAAAGTCCCTGGAAGTGGCTAACGACCTGGTGGTTCATTAAAATCAAAACAAAACCGGGTCGTCGCGACGCCGGTGCGCTTCGTACCGTGAAAAGAAAGATTTCAGACCCCGGTACGAGGTAAGAAAATAAAGAAGGTAGAAGTCCAAATCTCCAGAGAAATCCAAGACGAGAATTTAAGGTGGATCAGAGAAAAGTTTCTTTCACCCTAGAGAGAAATAAGAAAAAGAGTATAGGTTTGTTTTTTCAATAAACCCACATTTTATTAGCTAACCAACTACTGTAAAATAGTTGAAAAAAGTTCTTATCAGAACATACCTATTTGCCCATATGGGACAGTGTTCAAGCAGTGTCCCGTGCCCGTATCCCAAGTAACCAAGTGAAGCGAGGTAGTAAAGCGGATGATCGTGGTGTTCCTCTGCAGGAGTATCACGAGTGCGAGGTGCACGAACGCTACGTAGCTAGGTATGTAGGTAGGTAGGTAGGTAATGTAGGTAGGTAGGTAAGGCAGGATCTATCCTCAGCGTGCGTGTTCGTGACTCAGGTCGGGCCTTACAGAGCAGGTCGGGGACTCTGGAGCCTCTTAGGCCCCTCTGAGAACCATCCCATTCCCTCCCTAGGCTGGTATCTTTTTTCTTTGGTACGTAGGTATGTATAGGCAAGTCCTCTGGCAGCAATGTGCAACGTGGTCACGGAGCAACCCTCTCTCGGGCCAAGGGCTAGGAAGGCTGCCAGTTCGAGAGAGCAGCCTGGCGCGTTCGAGAAGGCTGAGTATCCGAAGGATGAGGAGATGGCGGAGGTGAAGGAGAAGGAGATGGTTTCGGTTTGGAAAGGGAGACAGAGGGAGGCAAAGACTCCGCAGGTCGATACCATCGCTGTGAGCCACCAGGTTCAGGTCCCCCGTTGCCTCCATGCACCGAGCGTTCCCCGTAATTATTCAGCAAGGGGGACCCGCGGGTCAAGTCAGGTTATCTTGGCACTAGGATGCGGGGTTATCTACCCTACCCTACTCTCTCGCTTCCTTGGCTCAGCTCCTCCTTCATCTCAGCCTCCGCCACCTTCTTCTCGTCCTCTCCCTACAACCTCCAGCGCCCCTCGAACCCTCCCAGGCTGAATTCTCCTTCACGATGAGGTTCCTATACTTATCCCTCTAGATAGGTACGCGGTCCCTGATGTGTCTCTGTAGAATCCAAGCCGTCACCCTGGGGGTGAGAGAATCGTGAGACTCGATTGACGTTGGGTGCATTAAGGTAGGCCGCGGTTCGATCGATGTTACTTACGGGATATTCCTTACCTGGGTACACCTAGACATTATCTTCATGGTAGTCGAGGGTAACCCTACAAATAATGACAAAATAAAAGAGTAAACATATAAGAGTGACAGCATCGCCACGAGTACCACTTCGCAAGTATCTGAACGGAAATGCTCCATTTGGTCTGGTTTTCTAGTGGTTCCATCCAAAGAGTATTACAGGGGTTTACGGTGACTACGGCTGCGGCCCAGAGTGCAGAAGATGTGGTGCAACGCATATGACGATAAGGAGCACGTAGCCTCTCTATGCAGACTCCAGCTGCGCGTTGTGCGTCGTTTGCCGCAAACGTGACGCTTCTCGTCAGACTTCCTATCTCGTAGACGCCCTGGTGTTTCCCTTATTTTATAGTTTTTTTTTTACTGTTTACCAGCCGCTTGAAGCACTCCTGACGTCCTGAGGTTCCCAGACTCTATCCCACGTTCTATACCTACTCCTGATACCGTCACTTCCTACCTTGAGCGTGACAGTTGATCCAGATCGTTTCCGGCATTTCCGCATTCAGACGGAACTTACTTTAAATCAGGCTTAGAATCGACGTACTTCCCCGGCGGCTTCTATTCTATTCTTATGCATGTACCAGAAAGAACGTCTTTCCAGTTAAATTGACGGTACGTCCATCTATCTGTCCATCTATTCACTTCTTCTTCTGATTTGATGGTCGGTTTGTTCACCGATAGACGCAAGGGATCTTGCAACCAGCAGTAACCAAGAAGATCATGGCGAAGTCATCCTAAGTAATTTTTTTGCAAGGGATATTACCTAACGGGCAACCAAGGTAGGAAATGACGTAATTCTCATAATATTTACGATTAGGTACGTTACGCGTCCATGCGATAATAATAACTGAATACGATCCAACGATAATGACCATGATGACGTTGATGTCGAAATTGTGTCACTGGGCAAAGTCAATTAAATTCACAAGTGGACGGTTCATGTGTGCTTGTAATATTTTTACAGATTTAGTAGTCAAATTATTATCTCAAGACGCCGCCATTCGTTCATCTATAAATGAAAGCGCAGTTTATTAGTCTCAGGATATAATCTAATGGCGCACAAGTCATTCGACTAAATTTCTACAAGTTTAGATATCCCGATATCACCATGTAATACCGAACCGATCCGTTTGGCGAAGGTTAAAGATCACCTGATAGATCCTCCTTCACTGTACGATTTATAACAGCTTGGCAGAGTTTCTTGCTCGCCTACGATAGAATTCAAAGTGGTCAACACGGCATTTCCGTTTAGAAACTTATACAGATTCACTACAGAAACTTCGACAAAAATTTCTATAATCATTACGCCAGTATTTTTCCATCGCCACCGATGACTGCTCATTCCAATCAAAGTAGTCAATAATCAACACTTCTACTTGCAATTAGATTTCTCAAGGAATGGTAATCACAGACTATGTTTACACGGTAGTCTTGTTCCGGTTTGCTTAGCACTGATCTAAAGGAATTGACAAATCACAGACATTTCTACTTGTAAGGAATATTTGGGATTGATCAATTTCTTTAGATCGGTACTAATTGAACCGGAATAGCACTACTGTATAAACGTAATTATAGAAAAAGATACTTGTCATATGCGTCAAGAACGAAAGTCTACAATGTATTTTCAAAAAAATCCTAGTTCTTTAATAGCATCCAACTGAAGCGTCTTAATTCGAACGAAAAAAGTCACTAGGTAAACTAGCATTTCTCCTTAGTAGCATCTCTGAGAGATGGCGCTACTGTTCCTCATACACGTGAAGAATGTTGCAGCACGAAAGGTGGCTTGTGAAATAAATGGAACAACGCGTCGCATCGTGCTGAATAATAGAAACTAACTGCAACATTGAGAGCTGAGCCACTCGAGGCATTGAGGAAACACCCTTCCGAGTAGCATCTATTGTGTCTTGGATTCTACGAAGCTTGAAGCTACCAAGGAACTCGTGGATACTTGCTACTTGAAGCCTCGAATTTCGCATACGCCAAATAACACAGCAGACTTACCAACCTGTATTGTCCATATACACGAGGACTATTTATCCAAGCAGCATGAATATGCATCGACATGCATAACAAGGTATACGAAACATTTCATAAACGAATCATTGTCCTAAATTCTAATTAAAAAAAAAATTCGTGCATATCGTTATAACCACAAAGTCCGATCAGTTCACAGACTTCGATCATTCACTGATGCTAAACTGGACAAGAAGAATAATCACAGACTTAAGGTTAGAGTCAAGAAATAAATCAGACTAACAGTTTGGCATTAATTGAGCCGCATTGTATAACCTTACGGTGAAATACAGCGGGCATCGATTTACGATAGATAAAACGTACTTTATGGCAGTATTTCCGAGGGCAGTAAGTTGTTTACAGCTTGCGAGGTAGCCTCGCGGGCTAGCTCGTTGCCTCTGCGTATCTCTCTCTCTTTCTCTCTCTTTCTCTCTGTGGCTTTTGCTCTTCGTGAAGTGGAAGAAGAACTGAAAGACATGGAGGAAGAGTGAAGGTAGTAGATCCAGTGTAAGACTCGAGAAGAAGGATGATAAAGGATGAAAAGAGGAAGAAGAGTTCAAGATGGAGGAGGAGGAGGATCGGAGGCGCGTTTCATACACGATGCGTATATAATGATCCGTGCCAGCCTCCGCTAGACCCATATATCAAACAACTAATTAATGCTGCTTGTAATTACCGCCTATCATAATGCGAGCAATGGTAGTGGGGGGACACGTACCCTTCGCTTCTGCTTTTTATTATTCCACGAGCTTTTGAACGTATGCGAGTTCACCACGGGCAAATGACTACTGCACTGCCCCTCGGGATAATTTTACAGGCCATCCTTATGCCTCGTAAAGAGGTGCAACTTACGACCTTGGACCCTTGAGCGTTACGCTTATTTGATTCCCCTAGGGTATTGCTGATTTATGACTCTTCTGTTTACGATAACTCAAATCTCATATTTTTATTATTTTTATTTAACCATTGCCTCGGATATTTGAAAAATTATTTTTCACGGGTACCATATCACTTTAGACTTTTTTTCTTTTTTCTTTCGTTATGTAACGAAAAATTTTAATATGTACTTCGTCATTTGGTATTACAGTAAAATCATTCTTGCGTGCGTGCACGTCAGACAGATGCTTTGTTACGATCTTGGATTCTTTTACGACTCTGTAGGTACACACGTTCCCTTGCTATGGCGTACAGCCTGTTTTTTTGCGAAGACGGTCGTCAAGACTAGATATTATTTTGCAATGTACATTCGGTCCGTGCTGGTAACTCAATTTGAGTATCTGCTTGGTATGTAGATAGATAGTTACAGGTTCGCCATTAAACTTAACGGTATCGTGTAGTTATCTACGCGTAGCCTAGTATTTGTACACACAATGTTCTGTCTCCCTGGTTTTACGTATCACGTGCGATGAAAGGCTTACAGGGTCTCGTAAGAAGTGTGGTTTTATGTGTTTCTTGATAGGGTAAAGATTAATTGTAGAGATAAGCTTCAATTAAGTATACATTGAGTTTAATAATTTTACGATGAATAAGAAGCCTCTACGAATGAATAAATACATTAATGAAGTTCTATTGAATAAAATGTCATTAGCAATTCACTGATGGTCTCAGAGCTCAAAGTTTGAGAATTCGTTTCTTCGTTTGACTGTGAAATCGTCTCTCTCCCTCTCTCTCTCTCTCTCTCTCTCTCTCTCTATATATATATATATATATATATATATATATATATATATATATATAAGAAATAGGCGCGCAACTAATAAGAACCCGTAGACGCCGCCATCTTTTTTGTCTCATCCGTATTGAAAATCTACTTTGCCTTCAGTCGCGACTCTCCCGAGTCTAGCTTTAAGTCAGCGCGCAATTCCCTCTTTTCTGGTCATCGGAAAATCTACTCCAATTAGTAAGTTCCGTCTTACTCGATTAAGTGGCACCACGAAACGGAAGCGGAAGTTACTAATTGGCCAAGAGTCGTGTCCGAGATTACTCCCTATAGTCTATACGAAAAATTGATCGACGTACCGTCTTGGAAGGTGGAAATTCTTTTTAACGATCAAGGAGTCTCTATAGATATAGCACGAGCGAATAATAAAGTCGTTCGACCGGACTATTCGGCTCCCGAATGCCGCTAGGGTTTACCAGCGTGTGCGAATTCTTTTTTATTTTTTAAAGAACCGCATATCCTCCAGGCCTTCGGCTTCGTGGCCTGCTCCAGAGATTCTTCTGAGTCGATACGAAAGTCTCGACTAGCAGGTAGCCCACGCCTAACAAATTTCACGTTTTAGTGATTTCTGAGTATCGCCGTGTTAATCGCGTTTTGAGGTTAGATTATTCTCCGTATAAGAATGAAGGTTAAGGTGAATTCGGTATCTTTGAAAAATAAAAATCTATCAAATTCTTCGTACCGAAACACAATGATGATATACAATTGCACGTGTACGATATGAGATTTTTATTTGCACACGTGACTATGTTACGATATACTTATGAGTGACTGTAGGTATAGAAATTAAAAATTTTCTTTGTGCACTCAAAAAAAATTCATCCATGTAACAACCTACGCTAATCGTAAATCGATACCAACTTGTAAGATTTATTGATCCTTAAGCTTCGACATGTCAGGAATAACTCATGCTGTCTTCTAGCAGTAATAGAGTAGTTTCATTCTGTCTCCATTTGCTGTCCATATGCGAAGCATCATGCACTGAGATATAAGTGACTTTATTACACATCTCTTGTAGTAAGGTTGAAATAACTACGTGGAGACAGTACTGTAAGTACTACCAGGGAGGTCGTGCCAGTCGCATGATGAAATAAGAACTTTTCATCAACATACTATATATTTCTGAAGTCTTCCTATTTATCAAGTACAGTCATTCAGAAGTGTCGCCATTACGGCGCGAATCAATGTACCACGTGTACCATTGAAATAACCAGCAGCGTCAATGCTTACACTGCCATTATTCCGTCGCTACATGTGTACCAGTGCAAAAAAAGGAGAAGAAAGACAACCGCATGAAAAAAAAAGCCCAAGGAGAAAGTCAACGTGATAAATAGAAGTGACACTGCGAATTTGCGCAAAACGATGAGCAAGTCTGTATTGTAATCTAAATGAAGGGTTATCGTTCTTAAAAGGCGCTGTATACGTTCCGCATATTTATTTCTCTACGAGAAAATAATGACGTTTTTCGAGAGGTTAGAAGATACGATGCAAGATTAAAGATTAATTAGTACGTCCTGTAACAGAATTTTCAAATATAGTTTAAACGTTGTCGAACGTGAAACAGCCTGTACATAGGCATACGGCATTTATAACAGAACTAACGCCACTTCATTTACATAGTGATGCGCGTATAGTGATTGCAGTGTCTTATGAGTACTGATCAGTGGCTACGTATGTAAAAAAATTTTGAACTTCTCGCGAATCACTGTAAATGGTGCTCTACAGGTTATTGTGTAGATATACGAGAATGTATGCACAGGTAGATTGATACAGAGCTGTCAATTTTTATCGCGATCGGTCACGTTCGACAAGTGCGATAAGATCGTTTGAATCAAGCGCGATTAAAGAGAGCTTAAAATTCTCTTCCTACTTTTAGTAACTTTTAGAATTGATTTTTCTTATTAAAAATCGTTATCGATACCTGATAAAGAAAGTGTGGAAAGGGCAATAGAAAATTTTTGAAATGTCATTCTGTAAACGATATTTAGATACTTTAAGCCACTTGGAAGATATCGTTGAATCCAATGTTTCTTATCAATATTCTACAGGTTCACCCGAATATCTGAAACGATTCAAAAGTTACAGTCATTGAAAGTCTACGCAATCGTGGAATGGGTATCTATCTAAGATTCGAGGGATCACCTATGTCTGTCCTTCTCTGACGCACGTGACTCCCCATAATACCCTCTCTCTCTTACTCGCAGGGGGTATAGAAAAAGTTGAAAAATCTTCAAAAAGCTCCAGTCAATAAATATTTCCATATGAATTTCCAGCAGAATGCAAACATCGGTACAGTTGCCTTACAAATGAAAATTTCTAAGCTTACTAAGTTTGACAGTTCGATACTGTCAAACGGTTTAACCATAACAAATAGTATGACAACTGTCAAATATAATTTGTCCGGTTGAGTTGAATGGCCCTGTAGATATGTATAGGAAGTATATATGGAACATTAGTACATATAATGTACAGACATATTACTACTATATATATATATATATATATGCAAGGAACTAGTACCTTACTAGGGGGTAACGTGTTGCTGGACAACTGTTGCTGCATCTGCATCCATTATTATAGCGTTATGACTTGCCATCGGGTTGCAGCCACTGTGGGGCCATCTTGTTCATTTGTGGATCGAACAAAAGCAACGAATACGAGGAGTTGAAAATAAAAGAGAAATCGTTAGTCATTCAGGAAAAAATTACATTGAAAGATATAAGTATCGTCGCTCTCCTTGAGGTCCCATCCTGAATTAGTAATATGGCAAATATAGGAACTTGCGAATTTCATATTATCGTGGTTGCTTAACGATCATTTCGCGTATTAATATATGAGTGATGGCACAGTGGTTTTATAATTTTAAACCACGGTGAATCCCGTTTTTATTTTTGCGCGAGCGACAAGTGACCTTTTTTCTCTCTTTTTTTTAGCCAATCGTATAAAAGAGGTAGGAGACACTTTGAAGTTGTCATTTGACGCGTAGACGCTGCCATGAAGTCCTTTCTGTTGCTTCTTATTCTGGGCACGAGCATTGGCTCATCCATAGCAGAGTGTCAATCCACTAATAAGGACCGGTACGAGTGCGTGGGATTGAACAGCCTGGATAACGTGAGTCAAAGAATTTTGAATAATTAAAAATCGTGTGTAAACTCAAAATAAAACTTTCACTGATCCTTTAAACAGGTGCCGATACCCGACACAGCCAAGGGAATTAAAATCTACAATTCCACCCTCGCGACAATTCCAACTGGATCTTTTTCTCGTTTCGGTGGAAATCTGCTGGAATTGAATCTTACCAGCTGTCAGATCACGAAGATTGAACCAGGAGCATTTCAAGGTCTGACTAATCTGAAGTTATTGGGTTTGGATCATAACGAGATCACGTCGTTGGATGCTGGCTGGATCAAGGATCTACCACACCTGAAAACTCTTATTCTCTGGAAGAATAGACTGCGTGAAATCACACCGGAAGTATTCGAATTGTTATCCGGTATAGAGACCTTGGATATAGCCTACAATCAGTTCTACGCGTGTCTGCCTACGGAGATGTTGAAGAAGCTGACAAACCTGAAGAGGATCCTCATCTCGTCAAATCCTTGGTTCCTTAGATGTCGGTCATCCATGTCTTGGTACCTGGGTAGCAATCATATCCAATTCGTCAAAGATTGGGCTGCTATCGACACCTACGTAGAAGAGTGTTTAGCTCATGAATATGGCGCCGATCAGGACGAAACGATCCTGGAGCAATGTGTGGACAAAGCGCTCCTGACAAGTCTTCCAATAAACGTGAGAGAACTAGAAAACTCTCTGCAAGCCCTGATGAAGAAGTATTTCGGACTGGAAGGAGAATTGGAAAAACTTAAAAAATCCATTTCATCAAAAAGTCATTGACACCAACAACGTGACACGATCCAAACGCATGACGAACGAATAGCACATTATCTCACACTGAATTACAATTGAGCAATAGCTTAGGCTCAAAATAAGTAACAGTGACTAACCAGAAACTAAATAATAATTATACAAAAAACCATGCACATGGTCACTCTCCTTATATCCTTATCAGGCGTAATCGTTGCAGTATCGTGTAACGTGAAATAAAAGTAAGATTCAATACACGTTTCTAATTTATATACCAAGAGAATTTTCAAGTCTGTTAAAATGCATTGTAATTGCAATTTATACATATATGAATACCTGCATAAGCAATGCATTAAGATATCGCTGATCTGTACTACAAAAGAATCTCCGCCAGCTTACATGTACCGGGAATCCAATTGAATTCCCTGTGAATACTTTTGCACGATCAGCAGAAGCGTCTATATTATTATACCTATATACAGCGTAGAAGTGCACAATGGAATTGCAAGGGATGTCCATCGGCACGTCTATCTTACCTAAGACATGTGCATAGGACAACGTGGACACGTGCGCAGTAACGAAGCGATGCATCCTGACGCGCATGGGTTAGGATTCTAAGTTAAAATTGATCTCCCCTATATTGCCAATTAGGTAAACACGTTAGCGCGTAAAGTATCGTGCCAATGGAAGAGGCCTCGCGCGATTGCACGTATCCGCTACGTGGGAATAAGTTGGGTCAGGTATATAGCTACATGGTTTGGCATTGGTGATCTACGGTGCCGGAATATATATCTTCACTGCAGTCACCCTGGCGCACTTCTAATTGGCGAATATCGCGGCTTTTACTGTAGTCCCTATCGTCCGATGCGAAACTCTTTGCAATCTGGATGAGGTAGCTTGCGGAAATACCGTGAAATAACGCGGTTTTACCGTTTCTTGCGAATTAGCGTTATTAAGCCTGATTTATGTCGAATGTCTTCTATCGGCGTTAATTGGATGACCGCCTGCGTACTATGCACTTTGGTACTTTATATATATATATATATATATATATATATATATATTTCTATTTATATAGGCAGATAAATTTTTAGCACGACTATCGCGATATATGACGCTTCGTATGTGGCGTGACGTCATTTTTTTAATGAATTAAATAAAGGGGGTGTCCCCGAGGTTTGTGGAATTTCTCTGATAAAGTGGGAGTGTTGGTACTCGATGTTGTGTCGTATGAGAATTTATAGAATGATACTTGTACGTGCGTCGGCATATGTATCAGCATATGTGAGAAATTAGCCTTGAAGCATTGAAGTTCTGGGGTATGGTGTACTGCATGTAGGAAACGCTGTGCTGATTGGGTGGACGGATAAATATATTACTGGCTATGTAATGTTAATGCATGATAGTAATCAATTTCGAATTACATGAACGGTCGATTTTTTTTTTTTTTTTTTTTTAATAGATACGCGTGTCCCTGCTTAGCTTATGCTGCGGACGCTGGTTGATGTCAAAGTCTCGATTTCGAGGAACAGATAGTCGTGGATGTATACCGTTAAAAGATTTATAGATATACATAGAGGTTCGCATAGGAGGATATTGATTTAATATAAAAAAAAAAATAGTCGATTTTTCAAGCAACCTGATAGCTAATGCTTTCAAGTTTGCAAATTGCGCTTCTTCGGTTTTCTTAGCTGCTTTTTACATATTGAAAAACCGGTATTATCGTTCGTACGAACAAATGCTATACTTGGGGACCGGATCGTAAATAAATTTTTTTTTTCTTCAATTTTCCGAGTTCCCATATATGGGAATGTGTGAATTAGTGAGAAAAGAAAGATAACTGAACTACCTACTCGCTGGATGATCAGTTGAAGGTGATCCACGAGTGTTTGTGGATTTTATTATTTTTCTTAATTTTTTTTTTTTTCTATATGCAAATTTCACTTATTATTAGCATTGGCAAACGAACGTTCATCCCATGAATGTCCTTGTGGTCGTATTGTGGTTTGACAATTTTGAACGACGGTGAATTCCGGTTTTATTTTTGCGCCAGTGACGAGTCGATTTTTTGCCTTTTTTGACCAATGGTATAAAATAGGTAGGAGACATCTTGGAATCATTATTTGACGAGAAGACGTCACCATGAAAGTCATTTCTGCTTTTTCCTGTGCTGGGGGAAGAATATTAGCTCGTCCTTGGCAGAACGCTAATTCACTAATAAGGATAGATAAGACTGATTGAGATCAGCCCGGCTTACGTAATTCAAAGAATATAGAATTTTCATAAATTTTAATAAATCGCATACTCACATTTTAGTCAGCGAAAATATTCGAATTTTTATCCACTACAAAGACCTTAGACATAGCCTTACAATCAGTTCCCGTGTAGATGCTGAAGAAGCTAAAACAACCTAAAGTAAATTTGCATCTCATGAAACCCTTGGCTACTTTGCCATCGCAGACCCACGTCCTGGTAGTCGGATATTAACGATATCCATTACATAAAAAAAACTAGCCAATGTTTGACACAGTCGTAGAAAAGTATCTGACCCATGAAAGTAGAACTGACGATTAGCACAAGATCCTAGAACAACGTGTGAACAATATAAAAGTGAAAAACTCGTCAACGTACGCGATGCGAGCTTTGTTAAAAAAAAATCTGACATTGACATAATAAATAAAAAGAAAAAAGTTAAAAAGACCCAAGAGACGAATCATTCAAAGAACGATCGATCCCAACGGATATTAATAAACACTGTATTATCCTCATAGATCCTAATCCAGCAGTGACGTAGGATCGAAGTAAACGATAGCACAATATCGATGCATATCGCAGACAGAGGGCAAGTCACGTTTCCGCGATCATTAGTATCATAACGCGGCACGCGGTATAAAGGAGCAAGTAAAAAGAAGAGGAAGACATGGAAGGAAGGATAAAAAAAGAAATAGCAAGTGATACGGAACAGAAGCAGACAGCTCGTGTGGAGTTGGCATTGCCGTGGTGGTAGAGCAGGTCGGAAAGAATTGTTCTACCTACTGCAGAGGGAAACTGCGGCTGTGATTTATAGAGAGGAACTCTGGGGCTCCACTACGTGTTCCTGGCTGGAAGGCTGGTTGAACCTCCCATATGCAGAATGCTCCAGTTCCCACGCACCACGTAGTCGCTTAAGCGTTCACTACATGCTCGACCATGTCGCGTATTTATATGCAATGTATGCATTCAGGTTACGCACTAGAGCCAGTAGGTACGTAGACGACGTGCAACCTCAGCGATGATCAGGGAGCAGTTCACGAACCCGGAAGAATCCATCCAGTGAATCTGTTGATATGTTTTCGTATGTGAGTTGGTATATTCTACAAAGTCCATCTTGTATAGGTCGTACCTGTTTGTTTTAGAGCTGGCGAACCTTGGCGCTTGATCCTGGAGGAAGCTACTGGACTGTAAATTATTACGGCGAGCAGTCACGTCGAAATCCTTTGGTCTGCTAGTCTAGAAGGGCGTGAGGTGCTGAATCGTGGGGGACGACGGATCATCCTGGTCGAGATGGTTATATCTAGGGTATCGCACCAATACCCTAGGATTTGTCGCTTTTGTTCCAGTGGTAAAAATTGTACTAAGATGAAAAAAAAAAACACGAAGTGAGCCTTGCGGCCGGCTGGAATTTCGCCAAATAATATACTGGCACCCTATCCCAACTAGGCTTGTATTACTCTAGCTTTATCTCTATTCCGTATACATCTCTCCCTTGCTCCCTGTGGTATCATCCTCGACGAGTCGGGACTTTTATATTTATTACGGAGCCTGTCCGGAGATTGCGAGTACCGAGTGGAAACCAGCCCATATTTTCGTCTTTTGTCATCGGGCGTAACCATCGAGGCCTATTGCCATCGAAATGGCACCATCGTGCAGCAGCCTGGAGAATCCTGGAATAATGTACACAGTGCCTGGAAGATATCAGGAAATCGAAAAATTTGTTAGATACGTATGTCATCATCCAGAGTACAGTTGGCACGTTGCTATCCCGTACAAAAATCGACGACCGACCTCAGACGAACGTGCGGTTTCATTTTTGAGGTTATAATTATTTTATTACTCCTATCTTGTTATACTTGATATTTTTTTTTTCCTCTTTACAATATCCTTTTCCGTGACTTATTTTCTGTATCAACCTCATTCAGTCGTCCTCTGATCTCCTATGCACTCCGCTCTACCAGCGACCGAAGTTAAACTGCCGAGGTGGTGATTGATGACCCCGGTCTACCTAATGATCAGCCACTGAAGACCACGTCTTTGACCGGGTAGGCAGTGGAAGCAGAGAGCGATAGGGGCAAAGTGTTAAACGGACGAGCCCAGTCATTATCCCCGATTTTGCAGGAATTAAAGGGCTGATTACTCAAGCGCCGCACCCGTTGCCAAACTAGGTGCAGACCTTAAGTTAGCTATTCGCTCCTGCTACTGGGTTTTCGACTACCATATCAGCCTAGAGTCGATACCGACGTAAGTACGTACATGACTACTGAGACACGTATATCTGCAATATAAATTTCCTCCTACTGTAACACAGATAGGAACAACCTTAAGCAACGTCATAGGTACTAACCTTTAACCCTGAAGGAAGTGCCTCCACTCCCAGGAGTCTATTTTTCGGATGGAATTTCTCAAGAAGTTAAGGGTGCAACGTGCAGCACCGGTTATAACCCTGCAGGCAGTAACTAAGGCCATTAATCGCCGCCATATTGCCCACCTCGTCTAGTCAACCCTCTTTCCTCACACTCTGAGCACTTCGAGTAGCCGGAGTACGTACCTACCTCACCTACCTCACCTACCCTACCTACCTACCTACCTACCAACCAACCAACCTACCCACCTACGAGGCAGTAGGTTTCTCCAACAAGTGCCAACATCACTGCCGGTACCATCACCATCAGCATCACCATCCCTGGGCCCTCGACTGCTCGTCAAGTCGCCAACTTGGAAATTGCTTCCCTCATTTATAACCGGGCCACTGTCTGACCTCGGCTCGTGCTCCTTCGTTTCTGCAACCTCACCCATGCGATCGGCAAACATAACACCCCAGCGCCCTAAGATTGTTGAACCCTTCTATAATCTGTAGATTGACGTCACCCCCCCCCCCCCACCCTTACACGAATACTTTATAATCGTTAGTGACATAACGGTGGAACTTCCGGACGTCCAAGATAAGAGATACTAATTGTACAATTTTATCTTAGTCAAATTTAATATCTGGCTGTTTCAAGATTGCTGATAACGCATCGATTGGATTTGGAACACACACGTCATTGGATCCGTTCTATCGTCCTGGATTCACCAGGAAGATTAGCTAAACGGTAGGGGTTCAGACTGAACCCGCGTGCATTTCCGATTATCTAAATCCCCTGTCTACCAAATGGACTTACCTTAACTCCATAAACAGGATTAAGATTTCCACCTAGAGATATGATCTTCGGCTAAGGACTCTATTACCCGACTTGGTTGTTGCACATGCAAATGGAAAGTTCGCGCTCTCGCGAATATCACGCTAGTTTTCTATCCCTGTGTAAAATACTTGTATAACGTAAGTAATGTAGTAACGCGAAAATTAGATACGTACACGCTGATTGCTCGACTTTCCGAACTGGTTCGTGAGACTGTTGGATTATTTTGCAAGATCGTCATTCGAGTTCAGTTTCGTGCGACATCATCCTTCATTCCAGAGAGCCGTATACATCTCTCGGCGATTTAATTAATTGAATTTTTTTTAATTAAGTAACAGAAAAACACACCGAAACGTAAGTGACAGTAACGTTGAGATCGAATCGATGAAATTAAATTAAAAGACAATGTACATTAGGTAAAATGATTTATCGCGATGCTAAGAGTTATTACGAAGGGACTTTTGTTTAAAAGAAAATTATATGCAAACCGTATACAGTATTCTGAGTCATAGAAGATGATGCGCTTCTCTCCGTTATCAATAAGCAGTCCAGATCTCAAGAGACGTCCGTAACCCGTGGAAGCGAACTCAGATCGGAGAACGACGCCTGGCGTCTCTGTCGCGCATGCACACTTATATACAACGTAAACGGATAACAAACCGATAGCCACCTCCGTCAATTATTGCTTACAGCCTATTAAGATACGCTGCCTAGTAACAAGACCTATGAGTAACACTTGTTCTTATCGTTATAAACGGCGCCATGTTTAGCTACGCATATAAACCTCCAGGCTTACGCACGATGGTATAAGAACAATCGATTGCGAGTATTCTTCCATTTATCAGCAGCAGAGTCTTCCGAGTCTCGCGTAAACGTGGCAGCCTGTTGAAATAAAAAAAAAAGATAGAGTGAGAAAACAAACAACAACGACAACAACAACAAGCATAGAAAGTCCTACGGTAGGCAAAGAAGATTTCACGAGAGTAGGAAACGCAGCGTTCGCAATTATGCAAACACCAGGCATCCGTAATTACGTGGCTGCATCAGAAATCGGTGATTCAGGACGCCAGACTCTCTCTCTCTCTCTCTCTCTCTCTCTCTCTCTCTCTCTCTCTCTCTCTCTCTCTCTCTCTCTCTCTCTCTCT
>JASANN010000297.1:2255236-2280847 GCA_031762395.1 Calameuta pygmaea | reverse complement strand
TCTCTCTCTCTCTCTCTCTCTCTCTCTCTCTCTCTCTCTCTCTCTCTCTCTCTCTCTCTCTCGCTCTCTCTCTCTTTTTCTCTCTCTCTGTCTCTCTCTGTCTATCTATCTCTCTTACCTGAGTACACTTCTCAGTCTCAATATCTCTTGCAGTCTCCAGCATTACTCTCGTAGTACTACTGCACCGTAGTACATACTCGCAGTGTACTAGGAACGCCTGCGAGGCAGAGATTGCAGCGTAGAAAGATTCTGGTACGATAGTCGGTTACCCTGCGCGGAATGAACCAGATTATTGGCTGAACCCTGACCGTAGAATTACGTATTCGATAAAAGTCCAATGAATTTTTACAATGGATGCGTGCAGCTCGCGTATAGAGGTATCCGTCGTACTTAAAGGCGCAACGGAGCGGACTTGAGGTAGGGAGGATCCGGGTCACAGATCAGCGTCCCGCGTGAGCTGAAGAGCCATGGAGCCCTGGGTCCCATCGAGAGCGCGTATCGCGAGCAAGGGGTACCGGGTATACCTGACTGCCAGGTTGCCTTTCTGCCTGCTTACCAACCTACCCACCTCCGCGCCAACCTAGTCAGTACCGGGTACTTGGTACCTGACTACCTCGAACCACCCTCGGGCCACAAAGTTCACTCGTTCAGAGAAGCATCGAACCGCGACGGAACTCACGCACTGGACATCTGCCTGACTTGTTGCAGGACGAAAGCCTGGTTAAAGTTTAGTCTTGCATATATACGTACATACATATATATATGTATATTATATCCTACCGAAACTCCATGAACGCCTTGAACCTTAGACACATATATATCTATATATCCATATAATTACGTATTCGTGTCAGGTTGAGGGATGGACGCAAAGTGGGAATGCTAATCGTCTGGAAGACTGGCTTCAGACAGTTGATCAAATAGAAATGAGATTCACAGTTTAACAGATTGATTTGATGCTGAGCAGATTGTTCATGGTAATTGTCGAACCGGTCCTTTCAACGTATTCTTGAACCGAATGACCATCGACTGATCTGATTTTTATGCGTTGCCAATTTCGTGAATTTCCTTTCCCATCTACTGACGCCGTTATCAGAGTCTATGGAATTCTGGATGGATGGGTCACGCAACGGTACCAGAGTCATGGACCATTCACGATTGGTAACAATGCGGTTGTCTGGTATGGATATTCCGATGCCGGTGAATGCGACGTCCAGAAGGATACGCAGCGAGAGGAATAGGTGGAGAGCGTTCTTCTTAAACGATAGTCTTAAGAGTTCTTGCCGGCTGGAGAGAGGAGAGAAAATGTCTCTCTGGTATCTATTCTACTCCGCTCCCTCTTCCTGGCAACCTTAACGGAAGGCATTCCCCGAGTTACGTTGGGAATTATACGCTGCCTTTGTTCGTAATTCTCCAGGCTGTGATGCTCCTGGCGGCGGTAGACTCTTGCATAATAATATTTTGTACCATACCCGCATAGGTATGTACCTGGATGCACGGATATACCTGGACCGACTTTCCATGCTTAGGATCTTCTCACCGTGAGGAACGTAGTCATCCGTTAAAACATTACCGGCTTGAAGTGGATGCAATGGGAATCCGTTGACGCGCAGACGTACAAGAGCCAGCGGAATTCTCGACGCCGAGTACCACGTCCTAACTCATCGACGCCCTGAAAATAAAAAAAAAGCGGCGTCCCGTTACGGAAGCAAAGATGCGTAGATAAATATTTAAATGAAAGCATAGTCCGAGGCGCGCGTAACTTCCGGTTTGAGATGCGTTCTCATTGTTTGAATAGCGAGCGCGAGAGAGACAGAGTAATCGGTATAGTAGGGAAAGAGACAGACTTGATCGACGTATCGATTAATGATATCCTTGGAATAATTGATAGTTTTTTTTTGTCAATCAAGATATCAACGAATCTATTGTCTTTTATATTAATTAAGTCTTACGCTTGATCTACGATATTAAATATATTTATACGTCAGGGTCGCGCATGATTTATGGGTTATAGTTGTATATCGACTTTCGTTCAGGGTTTATTACGCTGAGGTGATGATGATATATGCAAACAGTAAGTAGCACTAGGGAAATATGATGGGATGAAAAGAAAAAGAAATGGTAACTTTAAAGAGAAGAGAGTATTGGTTAGGTTTAAGAGAGTGAAAAACGGAGAAAAGAGAAAGAGATGGTAAGCAAGAAGTCGATAGCTATAGGTATACGATGATCGTGCGGAGATCTCGACTCCCCTGGAGTTCACGCTCCGGGCCGTGAGGTCATTGGGCAGCCTGCTCGACAACAAATCATGGCTAATGATCTACCCGTACCTTACCGTACCTTACCGTGGAGGAGGGTCTGGCTCCTCGATGCACGAGCCTCTTAGTCAACGCGAGCTTCTTCCACGCAAAGTAGTCCGTTCTTCTTGGGTACTATCTCTTGATCACTTCTATATATATTTTGTGTCCTCCTCCCCTGCTCGCTGTCTCTTCCCATTTTCCATGTCTGCCTTCTGCATTTAATTAAATTACGCGCCGTGAATCTCACGTTCAGTCCACTCGGACCTCCTCCACAGGAAAACATGAAAAGCAAACAAGATGCCTTACGTCAGATTCTATCATCAAAAAGCTACTTTTCTCATATAGCTATTCGCATTGTATACGCCATTTTGTATTTTTGAATTATTTTTTAATACGCTCTTGTGATATACTGATATATGATTTTAATGCAGTGTATACTGGTGTTCGTCATCAATCTGGCTTCGAAGGAATTAATTAGTATAAATAGGAATTAACGGTGAATACCTGATGAGTATCTAATTAGATAGTGAAGAGGATGAGAACTACTGCGTGGGTGGAGGAACGAGAGAATAATTATGAATCGAGGATGACCCTGTCCTGTTTGTGTCCCAGAGGCTCCTGTCTCAGAGCCAGGCACACACGCATCGGTTAAATATCACGTATAGAAGCGATCATATGTGCCCAGAGTATATCTAGTCTCGTACACAGAAGTGTTCGTAGGTCAGCCGAGGTCACCAGCAGCGTAAAGTAATAAGTCTCGTTGCTTGATCCTGGATGATTTTATTCCAGCCCATAAAGCAGAGCCTAGAGTTTGGATGAGATCAGCAAAGTGAGTTAAATTTGATACATTTAACGTACCCATACTATACACTGATTGGATCAAACCTCTGTTTTATTGATCTCGTACGCACGTGCGTTCCCGATCAGGTACCTGGAACAACTTGGAGTGGTATCGCAAGTGAAGAAGACGAAGAAGAAGTCGAGGACGCAGTGGGCGGTTCTACGTGCGTGCGTGATCGTGATCAGGATCGTGAGGTAAGATAGGGGGGTCGGTATCGTACACCTTCCTCTTGGTACAGTCACTACGGGGTGGTCCAAATGTAGTGGTCGCTATCGGATCATCTAAATTTAATTAGTATGTAATAGATGGTTATACTGTCTATGGTGCAATGATATCTTCTTCGTGGCTTCTCGCGCAGTGACTCTATCTAATTTACCATGTACCTTATTTATCCATTATTCGATATATTATTCTTGGCTCTTACTAGACCTTCCAGAAATTCAACGTCACGTCACTTGGTCCCAAGTATGATCAGGGGTCATTTCGTTCTCATTGGTCCAGAAGTATCGAGAAAATTCCTCCTGAAGGCGAATGCAATAACTTGTATACCGGTCGGGTCGGCTGGTGGACGAGGACGAGGTTGGTTCGTTGAAATGTAGGAGGTGGAGAAGAACCTAAGGAAGAAGAATGAAGAAGAAGATGAAGCGGCATACGACCCAGGGTATTGTTAGGAAGGCGGAGGAAGGCTGGCCAACCTCTGTCACGTTTCACATTGCACGCACCGAGACTTTCTGCACTGAGGCTCTTCTTCTTGTTCTTCGTCTTTTAGTTATTCTTTATCTTTATCCTTATCCTACGGGAAGTATCTTCTCTCCGACTCCCCCGCAAGCGGATCACAGTCTGATCTTACCGTCTCTGGACCGACATGATCCGACGTGATGTCTTTATGGTTATGCCGATAATAATGTTACCCCAACGCAATGTAACGCACTGGAACCTCCTCGAATTACCGGCACTGCTTAACCAGACTTGTATAACCACAGCTGGCAGTGCCGCTGAATCCAATCGAACCGAAACGAAATCACAAAGCGGAAAGCTCCGCCATGGATGGTGAAGAATCGACGATAATTTGTTATTCGGGATTCTCGAAACTCGTTGGGCATTTGTAGACCTGCGAATTATAAATTAGTATACATTAATAAGTTAACTTGAAAAATATACACTTTTTTCGATTTTTCATATTCTATACGCGGAAGTTGTACTTTTAAGAAAAATGAAATCTGGGTAGAGATGAAATTTGATGAAAGGAAGAATTACGGCATTATTATCCGCTTACAATAATTTTAGTCCCGTCGGTATATCGAGAACAAAATAGTGTAGAATTTCGTGTTCGAAAACCACGGTGAATCTCTATAGCCAGAATTATCGACGCGAAGTAGTACTCCTATACGGTTGAATTTTAAATCATTGATTTTTTTTCATATCTGCAACGACCTATGTCATGAACTTTCTATAAATACATATCTCGTTCACATGAATTTTCATCGAAAATATTTCTTATGTAATTATACGGATTCATCATTGCGGCTCGACCTCAGCTATTCCGTACACGTTGATATACCCTAGTCGGTTTGTAATTTCCAAAAGCCGGAAACGCTCATATTGCCGCCTGGTACCTGATAGCATTTAAGACTTGTCGCAGTTGCATTAAATATTCGAGCCATACCTTTTGTAGATCGAACATTTTCGTAACTTCACGGCCACTGCTTGCGAAAAGATAGTACCACGATAATCACCCAAAACAATTCTTCGGTCTAGGTGATACGCGATGTTACAATGACCTCGTGTACACGTGCGCGATTATCCTGGAGTAAAGAGAAAAAGAAATTTAAGAGAAAAACTTGAATTACATAGCTTTTTCATATTTTTTTTTATTGTACAAACTTCGTTATGCAATTAATTAGTGAATGTATATAATTAGAATTTTGTATAAATAGAAAATAAAGGCACTTAACCATTCGACCGTTTAAGGATTGCTTAAAAAACTTTTGCTCTTAAATTAAGATAAATCCATAGTAAAATCATCAGTGATTGCAGACGAACAGTGAGTCATCGAGCCTGATACGTTGTGAATGATAAACTTGTGAAAAAGTATAAAAATACATTTTTTTGAGCACGCACATAAGAATGCACATACTTAAAAAAAATGCAGCACGAAAGAAATGGGATAAAAAAATTACCCGGAAATTTTCAACAATGCCCAAAGGTATGGTAAGGGGGGCAGTTTTCACGTACCAGTAAAGGGGGGGGGGGGGTAGAACCGTAAACTTCCCTAGTACGTACACTGTACTCTAGAATGTATCTGTTGACTCTGCTAGGTACTTTAGCGTTTTGTCGGCATAAAGAGGATTTCTGTCTCGTCGTATTTCTCCAGCTGTGCTCCATTCCAACCCCTTCTCATGGGTCGACGACAAACCCTTGCAAAGGTATTCTCTATAGATAACATAAGATAAAAGATGAGTTCGAGGCAAGCCTTGAAAATGTATCTCCGGAGACCATGTTATGCAACCATACCTTCTGTAGACACTGGATTTTCCAATAGGTGTAAAGAGAAAATTATACAGGGAATAAACTTGATGGCTTTGGGAACGCCATTGTTTTATCTTACGAACTGAGTAAATAATCGATTAAACGATTACAGCCCTCGACTGGAAGCTGAACTTGGTACGACCTCGATTTTCATGGGTCACGTAAAGTCATAATACGATTTCACTCTTCTTCCTTACTGTGTGCAAGTACGTACCTGCATATATGCATTCATACATAGTGTATGCAGTGCATAAGTGGCGCTATGCTTCGGGGTGAAGCTTTAAACTCCCATAACTCAACTCCCTCTGTTATTCAGGTTGGATCAAGTTGTTATTAAGACGACACCAATAAGGTTAGCAGTACGGCTTTATTACCGCACTACGGTAATAGGCCAGTAAGTTGAGCTATCGATTTACTCCAGTGATTTATGGTGATTCGGTTATTGGCAGGAGAGTGAGTGTAATTCCTTGAATATATGTAGTGCGCAGATCCATGCATGTACTATCATCAAGCATTTAGTTCGATCGAGACCTGGAAAAAAAAACATATAGATATTACTTTAGGCCAATGAACTGAGCTTTAAGAACGCGAACGACGAGTCTTTGGGTGTGTTCTGAAATTTACTGACAGCTCTGTAAAATTAATTAAGTCTCTCTTAGATGCGTATGGACCAATAAGGACACAGTGTTGGTCACAGCACTGGCAGTACTGTCGTCAGTAAATTTCCGAACACACCCTATGTTGACAATTTCATTAGTGTCGTTCCACAAGGCTAACGCGAGCACGAAATTGAAGATTGGTCAAATCACTTGGGTAATCTTTTTGGTCGGTTTCCAATGAAAAAAATCGTGACTGGAATATCCGCTTGGGAAACGTGACGTTAAAGTCATTCAACGTGCAGTGAAACTTTTAGAGGGTAAAAAATTATATTTTTCACCTAAAGGCGGATTCTCACGATCGCGTCTTTTACTCAGCTCGATTCTGATGTTGAATCGTGCGACAAGGTGACGGAATTTATATTTCTCTTTAATTGACGATCATCAATAATTTTCTATATATAAAATCTAGATCAGGCTAATAAGCTGATAAAATGCAGGCTAATCTTCAATGGACTTATAAATTGTCCTCTGGAAATTAATTCTAAAAGTAACATCGGATGGGACAATTATTCGAATAAGCCAGAAGAGGAAAGAAATGTTCTTCGTCGGTTTGATCAACGATTTTAGAAAAAGCAACGAACGATCTTGGGTTATTGGTGAATTTATTCGCGCGAGACTTTGCACCAAAAGAAATGCTGGGTAATTAGGTGTCTTCGAGTCTTTCTTCCGTCCTTTCTTTAAAAGATTCTATTCCCTTGATCTCTTTTCGCATTGTGTAAACGCATAAAACGTAGCCGCCGGTATGAGCACCGTTATCCACACTGACAGACACTGAAACTGTTTCATGGTCTACGATTTATGGGATTTCCAAAATTTACAGCACACTCGAAGAAAATACTTTCAATAATAAGCTCTGATAATTAAGAAGGCTTCGATCAATAAGAAATTCAAAGTTTCGTGCAAGTAGAACAGTCAGTTTTAGAAACGTCAACAACCTGCCCTAACACGTGTAAAAGTATCATGCACAACCTCTAACCATACAAGCATATAAGACTTGACTGTTACTTAATTTCAACTAATCACATTAAAACAATTAACTACATATATGAATAGACAATTCTCTAAAGGAATAAATATACGTTCAATATTACACGCACCCATTGCCCTTTGACGAAGCTGCTTGTCGTCGTCTCTCCCCAGTGTAGACGTTAACCTAGAAAACGTAGGAAATCTTTGCCACGTCATGGAAACTGAAGTGCCTCTCGCAGACGCTTTTGTAGTTAACGAGCGACACGTAATTTCCCTAGTGAAGTTTTCTTCTAGTTCTACGTTAAAGAAGTGACGAATCAACAATAAAGAAAAGCATTGAAAATCGGACACGTAAGTGCCTACCATTGACATTCAATATCAATCAACGTATTTCACGTATTTCTGACAGTAGCGTCCTTACTATTTTCTCACGGATTGCCTCTCGCCAATTGCTCGATCCCCTGTCGTTTACGCCAATGGAGGAGATCGTGAGTCAGCTAGAGCTCTTGACTGGTTCGCTGCGGCTCGATTGCAGTCTGTGAGATCTTCGCTTGATTTTAAATTAGCCGACTTTTAATACGCGTGCTATTGCATGCCAGGCTGATACGGTCGGCGCGTTCACATTTATGCGCCGATGATGCTACCTATTGGCGGGAAGAACGGTGAGTTTAAATATGCTTAAAGGACGTGGCACTTTGAATTATTATGTTTAATGTATTTCTAATTTATGACAGGAGCCTGCAAGGGTTGGTATTTCGTGGAATCCATTGGAAATTTGCAAACTCATTACTCGAGGGTTATTGTGTATCGGAAGTGAAGTGTGGTGAATAATCGATGAGAAGAAACGATGGAAGAGTGAGACAGATAACCAAGTAAAAAGAACTTTCTGAGACAGATGTTCGGGAAGTGGCAAGGGAGTGTTTAAATTAATTAAGGGTAATATGATAATTAGCCAGTAGGGTGATGATAAAAGGCCTGATGGAGGGGCCAAAAAGTGCCTCGGGCTCAAACGAGTTTCTCAAAACTTAACCAAAATTGCATGGTAGACCATGAATATCTTAATATTATTTTTTTTTCTTTATTTTCTTCTTACCTTCTACAGGCTTATTTTTTCTGACAATGCGGACAAGAACGTCGTACGGGACTTTGGCTTTTTTATGTGTCTATCTATCTTCTGATCTACTTTTTAATTCTTTTTATGCAGTAAAACGCATCCGCCGCACCTCACGTGTCACGAGTAGTTAATAAATAGGCGGCTAATGAAAATCTTTATTAGACGTGACGACACTAATCAGCCAAGCTAATGACCTTACGTGGAAGATAGAATTGGCAGGTACAATGCGGCCCGAAATGACTGCATATTATTATACAATTATCTACTGAGTTCACAAGTCGATAATTATTAATTAATCAAAGGTCAAACTTTACCTAAAACTCGAAAAATTGTTTTTCTTTACTATTCTACGTTTTCAAAGGAATAAATATTTTTTTTACAGGATGAAGCTTCTCATAGGAATTCTTTAAATATCATTAGCGAATTACGTGCATGCACATATGATGCAGGTCGTTAAGAACTTGAATCAGCTAAACGCGACCATAGTAGTAAAATCTGCTCGTTAAACGGCAGCAGATTGATAAGCTGATAACTGAAGATACAAGAACAATGATAACATTAGAGCTACGTTAGGGTGATTAATTCAATATTCAATTAAAAGTATCCAGCATTAACTAGTAATAAAATTTTAACAATAAGCAATATAGTAACCTTAATGGAATAATTGAATGAAAAATTAATTTAAATCGTAAATCAAAATTTACAAAATATTTATTCAAAAAGTTATTATCAATTCTACTTAAAATATATACCATCCATTGTCTCGAACTGTCTACCACAGTAGATTCGCTGACCCGTTAAATTTCGTAACGTCGTCATTAGAAGTAACGCGGAATCTTTAATCACCCCGTACCTTAAATTTTCCTCCAGCCAGCGTTCCCCGAGAACCGGCGATTTCCCCATGGAATTTCCATGTTCCGGGTTGACCCCGATGATAAAGCTAGCAAGGTCGTGAATAGCAATGAGAATGTTCCGCCAGACGAGATGTCCTCTAATTTTCGTTACTTCCTTGAGAAATCCAACTCCACCCACATAATACCAGAAGTTGCAAGCCGAGATAAAATAATTTCAAAATTCCTAAAAACAAGAAAAAGCAGAACAGTCACTAATACCCATTTAACGTGTTAAAATCGAATTTTGAAAATTTGTAAAAAACAAATACATAACCTATCACACTCGCCTTAATTTACATTTAAAAATATTTATCCCGCTATGAGAGCGCACTATATCTATATATATACACACATATACCACGTGCATGAGGTATTTCCTTTATGCGTGCGTGAGAGTGCAGGAGTGCGTGCATGCGTGGTGCCAAGAGAGTATTCATCAGGATGAGTTCCTAGAAATGGCGTGCGGTATCATCCCAGCAACATCCCGCATGCCACGAGCTGCGTAGGTGATACATATAGACGGTAGTATATATGTATAGCACATGGAGAATAGTATATAAATAATATATATAGCTATACGTGGCGATGAAACTGGTCACATATAAATATATATACATATAGAGGCAATGCGATCCCACAGAAAACGCAGTGCACGATCTATTACGTATGAATGCGTGGAGTTTGCGTATATATAGTCATATACGTAGGTTAAGGTATATGTGTATATATGTATGGGAACGCAGATAAAGGGCCACCAGGTAGGTTTTCAGGCGTGACGTAGTCGATACGAATGAGAAAGACTGGGATAGAATTAAATGACGACAAGGATTCGTACGTCTAATGGTATCTGTGTGTGTGTGTGTGTGTGTGTGTGTGTGTGTGTGAGAGAGAGAGACCCTATCAGAAGTTGAAGAAGAAGATGAAGAGGGATGCGAGGGGAGGACGTCACAGGCAGTACGGATAGAGGAAGAGGAGCAATCTCGCAGTAATCTAATTTCAGCGTGCGGAGGGCTTCCAGGAACGCGGCGTTACATTAGCGAACCACCTTCAGCGAAGGTCCCCCACGTACCTGGTTTACCTACCCATGTCGTCCTGGTCTAGATCTACCTACGCTATTCCGTCTAGTTACTGGTGCTGGTCGAATAAGATTAATTCAGCGTTTGCGTATGCCATTTTCGAGACGTTGGATGTCATTAGGTAACCTGGTTGATTTTGAAGATGATAAAAAATTTTTTTTGAAAATTTTCAAAATATATTACCTTGTTTGGTGCACGAGTTAAGTATTATTGCTTGATTCTCATATGTGATGCTACTTTACGATTTTACATTTTCTCACCGCATACTGGTTAACGTCTATGCGACTATACGTATAGAAGGGGTCACGATTCTCGCGTGACCCGTGAACTCTTGTACGTAACGAGATCTGTAACCCCCCTCCTCTCCTGTTACCTCTTGGGTACCCCTCTCATACTTTTCTTCTTCCTAGCCTCCCCCCTACTAGAGCGTAGACTCTACATTCTAGAATCACCAGGGCTGCCCGCCTCCGGTCCTAATAAATTACACCTTTTATATATGTATATATATATATATATTTCTCTTAGTCTTCAGCAACCATTTGAGCAGTACCTACCTTCATTGTACCTAAGCTGGGTACCTTTCTTACTTGTTAGACAAGATGGATTGACAATGCAAAAACTTATTACAGTTCCTTCGTTCTCTGCAATTTTAATTTATATCAATTGTCTGGTTTGAAATTAAAAATATTATTATGGGCGACTTTTGGATATTTGAGATCTAGATTTTCAATAGTCCAACATTTTGTCGGATCACTTCCGGCATGCATTATTTTTTATATAAATTTAAGGTACAATCATTTTTTTGTAAATTTGAAATTACATAAAGGAGGGTTTATGGTGCAGGGTGATACCTCATTGGTCCAGGAACTGTAAGGGGGTTCGTAAGTGGTCACGTTATTACCAATCGTAGCCCTCCTAGAGTACCCTGTTGTCCCTGGGGCTGGGATAGGAGAACGAAGGGTCCGTGAGGTTGAGTTGTTGGAAGTTGGAAGAAGGGAGTAAAAATGGTAGGGGTACCACGTTGAGCGTGCCACCATTGCTATAGATATATAACAGAGGGCAAAAGGGTGGCCGAGTATTCTTAGAATGCCACGAAGAAGACCCCAATGTCCGATGTCCACTTCCAAGTGGCCAGTCGATGCTACGGAATGGCTGAAAGGGACAAACATGCTTCGAGTTACATTTTATTTTCTTTTTTATTCTCTTTTTTTTCTTTCGAGTTTGCAACATCGAGAATACTTTGTATATAAATGTGACTGTACCAGAAAATCATATACGTAAAGTATACATAGGGTCGTCCGTTATTGAAATATTTTCAGAAAATATTGGACATTTTGAAAAATATATATAAATATATGTACGCATCTTCATACTCACGGTTACGCACGTCTACGAGTTTGAAAGATAATTCCTGGTAGCGTGCACATTTTTCTGATTCTCGTTGTGATTGCAAAGGTCTGCAAAAAGCCACGGGAGATCACCACGCTTGGAATCTAAGCGAACGTATGGGGGAGGAATACGTGTATATAAATGAGACATGTATATCGACGCCATTGTTCTAAAGTCGTGACAGCGCCAGGTCAGGAACGCGTGTTGTTGGATGGGTATGGAGGTCCAATGGGATGCCCCCATGCATTAGCATACACTCGACATACTCCCGATTCTCGTTTCTCTATCAGCATCTTAATCTACCACGATAACATGTAACAGATAAATATTTATCTAAAGCGTCCGGAGAAGTTTCCTTATTAGAACACAAAAAGTACAGGTACCAATCAACTGTCAACTTCGATAGTTCGCGTCTAAGAGCCTCTTAGGGCATAGAGCGAATAAGAACCTAGTAATAATAGCTAGGAGAATCTTAGGATAAAGTAGTTAACTAGCGCCACCACGGCTATGCGGATAAGTATTGCAACCTGCGGGATACATTAGCGACGTGGTACAATTTTGCGACGCAGAGTTGGCAGCGCGCCAGCGCCATGTATCATGGCGCATCGGAATTCGTTGTTCCTCGTCTCGTTACCGGAAAGTTTTTCATTTTTCTGCAGTCGACGCCGCCAGTATCGTCCCTAGGTCTACTACTAGTATCAACGGCGCCAATAGAGGCAACACTGATAATATCCAAGTAACCCACCAGCCATACGTGTAATCTATATGCAATGTATATGCAACCGTATCGAGGATACGTATCGAGTGTCATGTAAACGCAAAGCGTGAGTCTCCTCCCTCGTATATTTATATTCCAAGGGTATCCCGCGTCCCGACGTTACGCGGCGGCACATGATATAATAATGGGGCCAAACTAACCTACCCCAATAGGAAAGGAGCTTCGAAACGGAGGGTCGTAAACTCCCTTGGTCCCGGTCCTCCCTAGACTCACCCCGAGAAGGATGAGGGTGAAGCTGAGCGAGGGTGAGGAGTCGTCCCAACACCCTATCAGACAACCCTAACCTATCCCACGACTGAGTGACGCGGTGAGAGGGGTAGGTCAGTACTTTAGCGGGTAGGGCAATAGGGTGAGAGTCAGGCCGCCCCTTGTGCCACAGAGACACACTTTTGCACGACCCACCCTAACCCGGCCTACTACCTACCCGTACACCTACCGTCCCCTATAGTCATTCGCGTTTCCCTTCCATTCCTTCTCCCTTCTATCCAACCTCACGGCTCTTCCGTTTCTGATCGTTTCGACTTCTATATATCGATCCTACCGTATTTCTTTTTTCTCTGCTGTTTTCACCAAGTTTTTTAAACTTCCTTCTTTTTTAATACTTTTTTATTCTTTGCAGAGTAGAATCTGTGGCGTCGCTGCTGTATCCACTTTCA
Source organism: Calameuta pygmaea (assembly GCA_031762395.1). NCBI lineage: Eukaryota > Metazoa > Arthropoda > Insecta > Hymenoptera > Cephidae > Calameuta > Calameuta pygmaea. The sequence goes on along the minus strand of JASANN010000297.1, from coordinate 2,267,646 downwards.
GCAGCTTGATCAAGTAAAGCTGGCATCTTGTCTATATAGACAGATACCCTTCGACGTCGAAGTCCAGAAAAGCTAAAGGTAAATTCACGTCCATCGACTCTGAGCTTTCACGGTAAAACGACTTCCCTGTGGATAAGCGGCTTAAGACGCAGTCTGAGACCAGATGCAATATCCTACGTTCGAATTAATTAGTTCGAAGCGGGAAAAGCCGCGAGTGGCTGGAGCGGATAGAAGATGGGGATAGGGCGTGAGAGTGCCCGTGAGCTCAGTATATCTGCCCATGAGAAAGGTAGAGATAGAAACGGAAGTCCTGAGTCCACCCGGCCTGAGTCCCCACTTGGAATAATTTTGTACCCAGGACATGTAGTAAACTTTCGAATGATAAGGTCCTTGCTAGGATTTCCTTATAAAATAGATAGCCGGCATACGATGCACTTATCTATATGGGAACCTGTTAATGCGAATTCTAAATATACACGTACTCATTAATTTCCGTTTCATCGGTCTTACAAATAATTATGTCAACGATAACATTACTGAGTTCATTAACTAAAATCCAAGAATATTTTTCATATACAGGTATATTAAAATACAGCGACACGTAAAGTAACCCCTTTTTACAGGGTGCATAATAACCTAATACTATTAATAGTTACAGAGTGGATATCGACCTTGTTTCAAAGAGACACACGAACTTTCAAACGTACACAAAATAATATCTAACTAGGAGTTTAAAGTACACAAGGGTTACAGGATGAAGACACGGAAAACTCAACGCTGGGTGATCTCAAGAAAATCCGTACCCGCCGCAAGGAACTCCTACCCTTTTTCCAAGCGACCTTAATTTTACTCGGCAAATTGGATTGGCGAACGATTCGATTTGAATTTTAATCCCGGTCGAAGTCAGAACGGAAGGCGAGAGAGGCTGCGCGCGAAAAGAGAAAGGAAAGCAGAGAGGAGAAAGTAAGAGGTAAATTGTCAAATAATGTTTTATACGGAAAAGCGGAAGCAAGTCCCGACAGCACCTTTAACCTTTTCCAACCGTCCAACCCGATGCGACCATCTTGACCCGTCCTATCTTTTACGCTTCGGCGTACCCCAGGTCTTCCTTTAAAGCGTCATGACGTAACAAAGTCCCACACACGACCAAGAGCTACGACGAAATACTTACCAGCACTAGGACACCAACGCGTACCTTGAAACCTCGAGTACGTCCACCACCACCATCTTCCAGGGTCTCCCACGTCTCCACATGCTCGCCGTAGCTTCACCAGCCGTCCAATGTGTAACGTAGTGCGAGGATGAGACCGACGACGACGTCGCACTTCTAACACACGTATACTCATCACACAGCCAGAAGCACCTATTCCGCTGACACCGTCGCTCAGCCCGTCAATACACTTTGCCGAGGAGATGTTCCACCAAGTTGGCTGCCTGGCTCCTCTCGTGGACATGCTTCATATCCTTTGGGCCTTTGGGCAATGAACGCTGCTGCCACTGAAGTTCTGTTTTAGTGTGTGACCAGACATATTGGTTCTGCCAGGATGCTTAGAACATAGCAGCTGTCAACCTACTTGTACCTGGGTAAAATACGTACCTTCGGGGTAGACGTCTTTGTAGCTTGGAAGGAACCCTCGTACGAAGTGCTAGGAGAAGGTTTTAAGGTATTTATAGATTTTTTGTTTTATATCTTAATTCTTTTTATTTCATTTGTCTTGACGATTTTGTTTGTAGGTTGGTACTTTTTATTTCTGTTATTCCTGGAGGGATTGACACAGAGACCACCTGACGCTACCAGAAATACTATCGATGTTTACTTAGGATCCATCCAGTGCTACCTGGTGCTTGTAAACGTGACTCCACGATGCGATACCAACGTGCCAGGTTCTACCTATGGTTTAACGTATCATGACTGTAACGAGGAGCGTATAAATCCCCTGCGATACCGCAGATCGCATCTAGACGGGTCAAGGATGATGCTGAGGAAGGATTGTAGTTGACAGGTGGACCTGGGAGAATCCGGGATGGAATGATCTTTCTTCTAGGATATTGTAAAAATAATTTTTTAATGATCGAAGGACAGCGATTACAGTAATAGGGTTATGTGATCTTTTTTATAAGAATATTTATACTTTAGATCATCATTATTTTTAATTGTACATAAACGAGGTTTTTCATTTTCTTTTGTTCGTCTTGAGTTCCTGGACCGTTCTGGTTGGATGCTTCACCTCAGGAAAGTTTCCAGCTACTCTGCATAAACATCACAAGCAAAAGTGAGAGTGGTAACGTCAGCCGAGTTAAGTTTCAGCTCTAAAAAGGACAATGCCAGGATAATAACGCTGTAGCAAACTTCGTACTATAAGAAACCAGCTATACCATAGGTAAATTTAATTAATCTTTCATCTCCATAGAAATTGGACACTCCTATTTAATGACATAGAAAATAATAATATGCATTACGTACAAATATATGTTACCCTTATTAATATTTCAGACTGGTATAATGAATATACATTAATCATTTCAAGAAAGTAATGTATAGATATGTTTCCCATTCAAAACTGTGATGGAACGGGGTCTCTATTTTTCGTCGGGTAGTATAACAGACCTTTATCCTGGAGCACTCATCTTCCTAATCTAGGAGAAAGGCGTAGGTGGCATCGATACCAGTGGAAAATCCTGGTTGCAAGCGGGCACTGGGTGCAACCAGGAGTGGGCACTTTTCCCCCGTTGAGAAATAGGGTCTTCGGGGTGTGTAAACCCGGTTACTTATGGAGGCCATTCCGGTCTGCGGGCTCGGCGGCCTCCGGCTGAGGGGTTTTAAGGACTTAGCTCGACATTAGCGTCCCAGGGGCGAGTTGCAGCAGCAGAGCAAGGGGAATCGGTACCGGCTGGATAGGACCCACAAGGGTTGAGTGGGTTCAGAAGGTTCGCAGGAGACCGTCACAGAGAAGGGGTTGAGGGTTAGAGGGTTCTAGGTACAGATGGGAGGACCAGAAAGGGGGATGGATGTGCGGCGATTTGGTTTCCAATCATGGGACGACGGGACGCGCCTCTATCGAGCGAGCAGGGCTCCGGCCATCCAAACCCATCCCCTATTCTATCCCCTAACCCCTTTCCTCATCCTAGCCCATCCCAACCCATCCTACGGCGTTCTACCTCATCCTCCTTTGCTTCGAGCCATGTCAGTGCTGGTGCAAACCAACCCAACCCCAACTCTCCTTCGCCTGCACCTCCACGTCTCAACGAACCACCACCCACTTTCTACCCTAGGCCACCCTCGACCACCCTTGCTCTGGCTCCTCTACCCGGTACTGCCGACGTCGTCGACGACGACGACGAAGACGATGGCGACGCCATCCCTGTAGCCTCCTCCACCATCCAGTGCACACACACTTCTGGCCCCTCGATGTCGTCCGCACTTTCCCGCAGCAGTCCCCAACCTAGGCCAATCTGGAACCCTTCCGGTCTTTAATTATTGCGGATCTGCTACCCTCCCCCTCCACGTTTTATCCCTTTGGTATCTCTTCCTTCTATACTCGGGATTCCTAATCACGATCTTTTGACTCAAATTTTCTTTTTTTTTTTTGTTCTTTCATTTATATGGTACAGTACGATGGCTACTGATATGCAACGCTCTATATTTTCCTATATGTATATACAGTAACTTACCGTTAGAGGACATTATAAGATAAAAGGAACGAAGGTTAACTTAATGCTTAGCTTACTACTCTCAACTTATTTCCTAGGAACTTTAATAAAGTAACTTCGCTTCCGGCACTCCTGTCCTCCTAGGATTCTTGACGTCTTCCAGGACGGAAGGGATCCTCACAAAATGATCCTTGATCCGTGCGCTGAGAAGTATTCTAATATCCCAAAGAAATTCAGAGAAATCTTAGCGAGAGGAAAAAGCACGACCCTTCGCAAAGATGTTTCACGCACTTCTTTCCTACACGTCCCCGTTTCGTATCGACATCTCGTGACGGCGCGATCTTTCTCGATAAATATTCCTGCTTCTTATTTCCATCCAGATGGAACGTAAAATCCGAATACTCCTATACCGGAGAGTATTTTATCGAACGCCAGTTTGACCCAGAGACACGAGTACGACGGCAAGTGCATACGTACACAATATACTCTCCTAAACGGAACTTCCCTTATTTACACGCTCTCATTGTTTACGAGTTGACTGAGGGTGGGCACGGGATGGAAAGAGGGTTGTTGCTGGTGTTTTTCACCGGCCATTACAAAACGCATCCCCTGAATTCACTGAATCCTCTGAACTTATAGCACCTTCCACCCTCTGTCCTTCGTAGCCTCATTTACGATTCTTCAATTAATTCCATTCGGCCTCTATTCTTTACCCATTTAAATCGAATCAAACGTATTCACCTATATTTCTGAAAAGCAACTGAACCACCCGCGGCTGAATCCCCAATGCCAAATATAGGCACAAGAGTTTCCTTTCCTACCAGTGTACCCCTTCCTGCTGGAACTCTGTCCAAATATATTATGAAAGTTTACTCCCAGATACCGGATATCCGGGAACGTGTGAAATAAATACGGTCGCAGTAAATCGTGACGTAATATCATGGCCAAGATCGTAAAAGCTCTTTATGCTTGATCTATAGTGTGTAACTACGCAAGACCCTTCCTATACATATACTCAATTATACATCGTAAATATTTCAATGAATAATACATCCCACGAAGATGCTTAATACCCATCCCTCAACGTCACCTCGAGGGTAGCATCCGGATACAGGGCGCTGCAGTTGTCGCAAAGTGCGTAGGGGTTGAGCACCCGTTTGATGCCCTACATAGCGGAGACTGTTGGAGGCCGTGGGGGGTGTTCGGAGGGTGGCTGGGCAGGGACGAAAGTGGGCGTCCGGGAGTGGGTGGCGGGGGGATGAAAGCGGTAGGCAACGGAGGATGAGGTTGAGGAGGAGGAGAAGGAGGAGGTGGTGGCTCGACAGCGAGGAGAAGAGGGAGGGAGGTCGGAGAGGGGGGGGGGGTGGCTCTTTGGGGCTCTGAAAATGCAGCGTAATTTGTCTTTGTCTGGTGGAGGCGAGCGCCGGCGGTAAGGCCGAGGGGGAGGTAGCGGTAGGTATAGGTTGTGCCGAAGGGTGAGTACGAGGATGAGGTTGAGAGTATGAAGGGTATGGTCGAGGGTGGTGGAGGTGGTACAGTTCGGCCGTAGGAAGGTGGCGGAGAACCTCGGAGAAGGCGGAAGGTGGAAAGGTGGAAGGTATGGAGGCGCTGGAAGAGTGAGCTCGAGGTTGTGGGTGGATGTGGAGGAGGAGGATCAGGAGGATGAGGAAGTGGAGGAAGAGGTTGGTCGCGAGGCTCGTCGAGGTAGAGAAGGAAGGTGCGCTAGGCTAGGGGGAGATTCCGTGCTTGACCCGCCTGGGATCGATGCGTTCGTCTGCCAGAACGCCGAGCCGAGACGCCCGCGTCCTTCCTTCTCCTCTGCTTCGTCTGCCTTTCCCCGACGAAGCTGCCTCCGTCGCTTCCAACGTCGGCCGTCGGCGCAACGCACACGCCGTTAACCGCACTGCAACGCGTTGCACGCTATACCGTCTCACTACGGTTACCACTACCAGGATACCTTGACGACCACCACCACCAGAGCACCAGTACCACCACCATCATCAGGAGCAGCGTCGTCAGGAACTACCATCCACCACTGCTGTGAACGCACGGTACTACTACTTCTACTGGTATTACTGCTACTAGACTCACTGGTACTCTCTGCCCTCAGCGGCACACGAACCTCTCTCTCTCCCGTCATCTAGCCCGGCTTCGACCCTCTCTTCCGCTTCGCCCCAACTATCTACCCTCCCCCCCTGGCACCCTCTCGCTTAGAATCTCTCGCTCTACACCCTCACGCAAACCCAGCTCCTAGGAACCGCACCCGGAATATCGAGCCAACGTCGCCAAATGTTTTTGAGATAGCACTTGGATAACGAGCCGATGCCCTGAGCTTGTCGAAAACGCCTGTGCCTTACAGTGTCCAATTTTGAGATACGCTATTTAAAAAATTTATTCCTCGATAAAAAGCTGCTTTACTCTGCCGTTCGACACCCTTACCCGTAAAATCGTCAATATTGTTCAACGAATTACGTTTCTTTGTCATCCCACGAGTTCGGACTACGGTTCCGATTCTCTTGTGCATATTTCGACAGTCCACTTTCGCTCGAGCGCTATATTATCACACCTTCGCCTCGTTTTATACAGCGATAATTGTATTTTCCATCACCTACGAGGAACCGGGACACCCAATCGTGTATACGTATATACGTGCGTACGTATCCAAGAAGAATGATAGGTGTAGAAAAGGTTCAATGTATATTCAACGCTGCAAAGTTCGACGATTCGAGTGGATAGGCAGAAGGTATACACATGAATAACGATAGGTAGCAGTGGATGAATCTACATATGTAGATAGGCGTGAGAATGGTCCACCAGAGAGAATAGGGGATGAGCATTCTGCGGCGTGGAAGGGGTTGAACAAAATGAAGAAAGCGAATACGGTAAGCGTTTCGTTTAATTGTCATGACTACGATACACGTGGGTCAGAACCCACGTGGTTAGTGGTAAACGTCAATTTGTCAAATTTTAACATTGATCTTTAGTAAGAGATTTTTTACATACACATTTTTATACCACTAAAAATCATTTCACTCGAATCGTATGCCGACCTACATCAAGCATTATATTACGATGTAAATGTATAAGGGATGAATTTTTATAGCTCTCCACAGTCTACAAGTTTCTGTCTTATCCGAGCGATAAAGTTTACAGCGTCTGGTAGAACGGTTTCTTGACATCCCTTGTTGGTAGTAACCAACCCTTACAGTTCTGCGACCTTTCAACGTCATCCCTTATACCTAAGGCGCATATATACTAAAGGGGTTGAATTTTCTATAGCATAGTCCTTATGCTCGGAGCAGCTTCATTATGCAATATAATTGTACTGTGCAGCGATGGGCACAGCTGACATAACGCCACGTGACTGAAATAGGGGTAAACAAAATATTTACACGCGAGACGCGCCCACGTAATGTGACCAACCTTCGAGCAAGTAATTCAGGATTATAATATACCGGGTGTAAACGTGATACGTGAAATGTTTCGAAGAAGTAGTTAAAATATTTATGCGTTATTAAATAAGATAAATATTACCTTACGTACGAAAGAAAACAAAATTTCACTCGACCCAATCGGCAACAGATTATTCAATGCGACGAATACAGTGTTTTCCCTATAAAGAGAAAAAAATATATAGTCGCGTCAATTTTTTCATTATTCACACGACACTCGTACGCGCAATTAAAATCAATAGTGTTTAACGTTACCAAGCAAATATCCCGATATAAATGTCGCTCGTCGGTTCACTCTATTTATATATTTAAATCAACGAAATATATATATATATAAATATATATATATATATATTTATACATTTAATTCGACATTCTCTCACTTACGCTAATTTTTTTTTTTTTTTTCATAATTATCCTTATTTTATCGCCCGACGTTTTCTCCCGTCGCTATTATCACGCGTGCGTTCCTTATTACCGGTTTCATTTGTACGTACGTTGAGTTTAGCTCAGCAAAAAAAGAAATATGGTAACCCACCACCCGCCATTAGCTAACGCGTCGTATATAGTATCCCTATATAGTAGGAATGGTTTACATGTAGATACACGCGTCTTTAACAGAGACAAGCATCGCGTTATTGGATACATCTTCTCCATACCAGTTTGCTCCCAAGGAAAACGCAATGCCAGCAGAATCTGGCCCCGTCAAGTTCCGGGAAGAAGCGCGAAGTTCCGGCTACGCATTGTAGTAACGTGTCTCGGGTTGGCCCGCTGAGACAAACTAAACCATGAACTGCCTTCCGAGAGGCCTATCCATCTTCGGGAACGCTCCCACAGACCGGAGCACGTTCATCGGTACACTCTGTGTGGAAAGTATGTACGTATACATATAAATAAGTATGTGCGCGTACCGGAGAGAATTAAAAAATAAGGTTACGACAGATAAGAATCGCGATGAGAAATGTTTAATTAATAGAAAAAACAATTCTAAATATCTTTTTATTTTCAGACCCCACCGAACGTATTTTGAAAATGGCTTCCCCTGCTACCAGAAAATAATGCACGCTTAGGATGACCGTCGCAGTCAGCGAATTGAACGGAGCGAATGGACTTCGTGGAAACTCGAATAAAACTTTTGTAATTTCAGCAATTTTTTTCTCTAACTTCTGGCAATGATCAACCGTGCTGCCACCTATCTCGAGGAACTTCTTTCGAATGTAATATACAGTGTAGCGAGTGGTTGAAATAAGTGGATGACTAATTCATCGGATATTTAAGAATTATGTGGTCGACTGGGCTGTTCTCTGTTTTGTGGTTATGGTCGTGAATTGTGGTTATACAATTTATATATTTTTACAAAACGGAGAAATAATCAGGCTGGTCTTATAGGTTTGACCACTAAGGACGCGACCTTCGGTTATGCACAGAGTAGACAAGAACGACGTGTTCCATTCCTCGTGAAGTTTACGAGTTGTCCAAACTGTAAATTCTTGAACAAGTCGGTCATTACCGTAAATTACCATGGAAAAATATTCGTTGCATTCTCACAGCCATGTCACGATGTAAATAACGCGTACGTGCATTGTTCCGCTAGGTCGCGCAACCCATCTCCTTTGCAATGCAGCCAGGTCGTAGTAATAAGTTTTGAAGATGTTGAGAATGAGATTAAAAAAAAAAAAGGTTTTTCAAAAATACACAAGTAACTCAACCCCAGCGTCTCTAGGTACGTCCCAGATATAGGTATACATACATACCATACACATAGTTTAATCCCTACGATCATCAGCCATCCGAACTCTACGATCCCCATGTGTAGACAGCGGAATTACGTTTTTACAAAATTTCCATCCGGACAGACTGCCACGACAGATTAGCCAATCGTTACAAAAGCTTCGCAGTGCTTTGAGGTAGGCACAGGATGATCGCGTGGTCGCTCGAGCACGTTTGCCAGAATCGGCCGTTCAAGCAGCCAATCGTCGATGGTGCACGGGTCAAGCATAGAATATATAGACAAAACTAGTGGCGCCTGGTTGTCTGGGTACCTTACAGTTAACCTCCCCATATAGCGCACCCTGCTTGTCCTACCTGCTTGTCGTTACACGTATATTTTGTGTATTTTTACCCCAAGCCCTGGCGCACGTTCTCTCTCTCTCTCTCTCTCTCTCTGTAGTGTAATTGGGTGTGAAATGAAATCTAACGAAAACCCCTTTAGGCGTGTGCACAGTCGCTCGGCTGTCGAGAGCAGCCTGTCCCTGCGCTCTTCGTATCAACAGGATTGCTTCCAGGTGCGCAATGTGAGCAGTTTACGATCAAATAGTTCCAACTTTTTGTCAGTATCCAACCTTCTCGCGTTTTACGCTACCTTTTCGAGCCACCCATCTGGTATATCTATAGAGTGATACGAGTGCCATTTCCCACTGTATACATACCGTACTTATACGGCTGTCGGGCGTAGACAGAGTTACAGCTGAAATTCCTTGCTTCACTTCTTCTACCCCTGTTCCTCCTCGGTAATAATGTTTTTACAATGCTTAGACTACCCGAAGACCTGCGACTGTCCTAGATCTCTGAAGACGTTGCTAATAACGTAATTCGTTGAAGGAACAAAAAAATTATTATTGTACGGTTGGCAATGATTGAACGTGAACCGTAAAGCCACGTAGACAAGAAAAAGAAGTCCTATGGTGTTTTAAGTATGAACAATATTTATGTTGGCTATATGTTACCTGGACGAATGGATGAATGATGGGAAACCTGGTCAACAGGTGTATTATCATTAAGCGAATATAGCTAATGGTGTTGCTGATATAATTGACCCGAGCAAAGAGTAATCACGTGTCGCAGCTCGTGTAAACAAAACTCATGAAAAAGCATAAAAACCGAAAGTTTACGGGTACGTGTCGCCGAGTACTAATTCTAAGATAATTGTACCGCACTGGACAAATACGATGATTGAGAACGAAGCCTTCTTGAATCCTTTGCGTTTTATTAGCCTTGTAAATAGCGTCAGCTCCTCTAAGCGGAAGTAGCCAGATACAGCTTCGAATTATGGTGCGTTTTCGTAGCGGCGAGTATTAAGAGTGAAATGCCAAGAAGACGCTAGTGATGGCTGTGCTGGAGCAATAATTTTGTTAAAATTACTCAGCGACCATTAACCTCCTTGAATCCTTATGTAACTTAAGCGACGGAATGACGGTTCAACGTTTTGCATGTGAATCGACCTTAATCCAGTGTGCAGTAATGTCGATTTCATTACTCGTGGCTGGTACCTATAATTTTTATATAATATACAATATTATTTTACAATCAGTGATATCTCAAGTATATGTCGGGTTTGTACGGCGATGATCAAAATTAATGTATCGACCATATGCCGTGTATACACGGTAGCAATTAATTAACGAACCATAAAGTGAATTGCGGAATTAATATATTTCGAATCCCGTGGACCATATCCCATTGAAAATTTCTTCATCGAACATTGGGTTAATTTCTGGCATTTTTATTTTTCAATATTTATTCGCCCTCCCGACAATCGAAATCCTCATTCTCGTGGGGCCTGAATCGACGGCCGTGTGATTCAAACGAGCGATCGTGTCCGTGAAACCACGACACGTTTTTACTTTTCATTACTTTAGAGGCATCCGTTATCTCCGAGCAAGGCTTTCGAGGCCAGTAGTTCCTCTTTTTATTAACTACTGCCACTGTCACTAATTTGTCGAGAGAAAGCTGAAGAATAAAGGTGTGATATAGATATATACATAGGAGTAAAAAAAAAAATTAACACGGCTGGACCGCAGGACTCTTTTTACGACACTCTTAAACTCTAAATACCTAAATTCTTGTAATGTCCATTAAATCGTACTGCTCTAATAAAATAAAAATATATACATAATATATATATACAGATACATATAATACATACCACTCAAAGCACTAAGCTTAACGCAGCAAGAGAAGCCTGTATAAAAATACCCGAAGGAGTTTGTGTTTGAAATAATCACAAAGTGCAAAGGTCAATCCGCTGTCAATTCCCTCGAATCGACGTCAAACAAGCTCACCGACAGGTCTCTCTGGCCTCACCGTATATTCCGGATCCATTAACGATCTTAGAGAGAGAGAGAGAGAGAGACAATCATACGTAGATACACATATCCCTGCACGGCACCAATGGCAGATGCACGTCCAGTTAAAAGGCCGGCGTACGATTGCGTTAGTCCCAGGGATAAAAACGTTAAGAGTGAAGCATAATGATCAGACATTGCGGGTCGGCAAAGGGAATTCAATGATGCCAACCGACGGTCGATTCAATCTCGTGGAAGAGTGTTATTAAGGTTGGCGCCTCTGGCCGCGGGCGACTTTGTAAATAAAGAACCAGGAGACTGCGAGTGCGGGCGTAGTAGGCATTTCCTAGGTATTCCTAGTAAACTAGTGACAGTGCTGTATACGTATATGTATACTAATGCAACGCATATGTCCTCTTATGCTGTAAGTACTAATGCCCTATTGGGTGTCCTTCTCCCGTCTCTTATGAGCTTCTTTGTCTACTTACGTGTAACAGTGACTAAAGCCGTCTCTTTCTATCTCTCGTAAAGGGAGAGCCATGTGGCGCGGCGATTCAGACACGAAGCATTCTAACCTAACTTAATGCCGTGGACGTCTGTCTTGTACCAACAGATGCTACGAGCATGCATAAACATAAACGCGCCTACCTACGATCCTTGGCTACCGACCTACGTGCGATCAGCATGCGTACTAGAGTACCGTACATATTAGTAATTGTGCCAATGGCGTTTGCATGGCTAAGTTCACGGAGAAATATGTGGCCACGGACGTGTCAGTGCAGTTGGATTACACGTAGGCCGATCACAGCATGGATGTTTGGAGGTTAGGTTTGTATCTTTTTTAGTTGGTTAGATATCTGGACAAGATCGGGAGTGTACGTGGTAAGTTAAGGATTGGTATAACTAGTGAATCGAAAACGGTAGGCAGTAGGACGGCGTCGCGTCGGGTCGTGCCGGATCTAATCTGGCATCTCGCATCATAACAAAGAAATTAATGTTCGCGTCTCGTGGACTTATCTACGATCCTGAGGCAGATACAAATTGCCAAGCCGGGTTCTAAAAGTGCGAGGTGGAACGCGTAATATTACAGGCTCGCGCCGCGATTATCCTCAGGACCGATCTCCCTGTCTTTTGAGGCTTCCTGTTTTCTTTTCTTTCATTCTGTTGGGCTCTCTCTCTCTCTCTCTCTCTCTCTCTCTCTCTCTCTCTCTCTCTCTCTCTCTCTCTCTCTCTCTCTCTCTCT
>JASANN010000297.1:2233343-2248270 GCA_031762395.1 Calameuta pygmaea | reverse complement strand
ACCGGCTCGTCGATTCCCGGTGAAACAAGAATTGGCTGGCGCCCGCCTGGCATGCGGATGCATGAACGAAGGCTGGATGGACGAAGATAACGTAGGTTGGTTCTCGCAGATCGTCGTTCTCGAATTTTGCTATCGGTATCGGGTTAAGAAAAAAAAATACGTTACAATACATATATATATATATATGTGAGTATGTAAGATCAGTATGTGTTTCGTGTGTCCACGAAATTCTACGTGAATATACGAGAGCTTTTATTTTCATTAAAGTAAACGGATCAACGGACACTTTACAGCTTTGGCTTTAATGAAGAATCGTTAAGTAGTTTTCTAGCGAACGTTAAAATTAAAGCTCGAGTTCCTCATTTTGCGAAACTAGTGGTCAGGATACAGTAACTTGCTTACCTGACCCATAATAGATAATGGTAACATTACAAATTAATGGACTGTAAAGTGGTACGTTGGCGTGCACTTTATTTTGAGGTATTAAGCACATGTGCGACTGAGAGAGAAAAAAGAGAAAATCAAGAGGAAAGATACGCGAAGCCTCTCTCGAATAAAGTACAGTGATATTCTTGTATTTGCATTGTGTAAGAAGAAGCCCATTGCGTTAAGATTCCATTGCATTTTTTTCTACCCTTTTAACCTATTACATATGCACGTGGAAATGTGTCTCTTCGAAAAAAGGGTCAATTGAATTAAAGCTTCAGTGCTTTTGAATTCAATTTTCAGTGCTTCACTAATGAGAGCAGAGCCTTAAAAACGAATTGCGCAAAAAAAAATTCAAATCAAATTTCCTAAGGACGAATTCTTGAAGGGATACGTCAGCAGAACGTGGCGTGAGGTTGGAATGCAAGGGGTTGGTGGATGGATCGATAATAAAATGGTGACCGAATTCCGCGGACCCGCGACCTACCCCAACGTTCGCCCTACCATAAGCGTCTCTCTCCATCCCTTCTTTCCTGTCCCTCAAACTCAACCGCATTGTCTCACCTCTCCGCGACAACCTCACACTTTTCACCCCTTTCATCGGTCGATCAAATAATTTTTTTATGTGTCAGCGACACGACCAAATTTATAACTATCAGAAATGATAACGGATATCAGATTCGATTTTTGTCGACAGACTTGTTTACCGTGATAAATTTCTATAGATCGATATTCGAACTTTTTGAAAATATTTGACAGATGAACAAAATTTTTCCCTCCCAAAAAAAAAAAACACGAACATAGCCGCCAGCTAAGGATCTAGGGGAATTTCTCACGGCATTAGTGGTAACCGATTTGAACTTTGAACGAATGAAAGAGCTTAGCGATTGGTTCGCCAGCATCACGCTTGCAATTTCGCACTGGTTATCGTCTATCGTCTATTAACGTAGGTACCAACTTAATTTAAAGATACACGCAATCCACCTATACCTCCCGATACTCCTTGTATCGACCAATGGCGAATCTTCCGATCGATACCAATCGATAGTAAATCTCCAAGGATCGAGATCGCGCTGTACCAACGTAACCATACAAAACGAGCACCTTGGACCGGTAGTTCGATAGCACGTTACACTTTCCGGGTCATAGAAAGGTCTCCTAGGCGCTCCAGGAATGCGTTAAAGACGACGTTTAACCTTTTCGCGTAAGCAGGTCGCAATAACCTCACGTTTCCCACGCGTCTGCCCGACGTAATGACCCGACTAGTTAAATTGACAAAAAAATAGGAATTTTCGAACATAATAAAAGAAATATATTAAACTACCCAAAAAATCACACTCAATACTCTTACGCTATTTAATATTACAGGCAGGAAGAAGTATGAGAGATGTAGAAAAAAAGATCGGATTAAATGAAAAAAGAAAGTTGTAAATATACGTAAAGGATATAATAAGGTATCGTATATCTATAAAGTATATATATATATATATATATATAGACTTAACCATACGTGGGCAGAGACGTAGGTACGTTATGGTGAAACGTTCTTATATGTTAATACGTTATATGGAGAACCGAAAGATATTGAAATAAGAGTAACCGAGCATGAGGACGAGGTAAGTCACGCCGCTGAGGATACCAAAGATACAGACCACGGTGCCGCCGCTTGTTCTTCGGCATGTCGAACGACTTGTAACACCGCTCTGTTACTCATGTGCTCGTATGAAATTAATCAAAGAGCAAAGTAGGCTAGGTGGATGTGTTATAAGCGGTACCGTAGTACGTGAATGTAGATATGGGAAGACGGGGTATGGGGAATACAGAGATCTGGAATGGGCCACTCTCATCCCTCAGGTACCGATGGCTGCGCACTACTATATATGTATATACGGTACAGCTGTAACATGGGCCGTATTATGGCCATGGACTGTTGGGCCGTATCAAGCAGGCCGAGTGGCCGCAAAACACTCAACTAGCTGATTGTACGACAGTGCTTGGCCTACGGTTGCTCCCTATATCATGCGTTAAATGCATCTCTATGCTCCTCTGCTGTAATTCTCTCTCTCTCTCTCTCTCTCTCTCTCTCTCTCTCTCTCTCTCCCTCTTGGATACGGTATATGGCTCGAGGTAGTTTCTTGGTCTGAATATGCGTATCTGATACTCTGTTGTATTTGTCTTTAAAAACTTTTTTTGGTCTTTCTTTCTTTCTCTTGATCGTCGATAGGTACTTTAGAGAGTACGAAGGTAAAGTTGTTACAGCTCGTAAAAACGTCACTGTCGTCTTCCCCTTGAAATTTTCAAGACACTCCATACGCCTGTTATAAACGACGGGAAGTTAATGGCACGTGTTATACAGCTTCCGGTTGTGAGAATCACGCGAGATCGGTTCAAGCGGATCGATGAAAAAGTATTTTGATTGGTGATTGTAACTTTTTTTTTCAATATACTTCTTTTGAGGTCGTTACGTCGATATTGTACAGTTTGAATTATTTATAATCTTTGCTTCTGGGGTGTTTTTTACCTTACGTCAAAGGCTTATTAGTTATTAAATATTTGATGATCGGATATTTTTATTTATGAAAAGACCGGTTTTTTGTTGTTGTTGTTGCCGTTGTTATTGCAGGAGGGTTGTGTAAGTTATTGCTACTATACGCGGTGGTCGCTCCGCGTCGAAAAGCATAATCGATAATGATATGCACTTTGTAAAAATAAACTGGCCCTTCTAGGCGCTCTCTTTTTTTGTAGACTCTCTTTCTTCTCCCTCTCTCCTGGGAATAACTAACGGGGCGAGTGGCGTTGCTGAACTCAACGCCACGGATAACCGTGTTACGGCCGGCTTGAAAATGCTTCAGGTTTCGGTCGTGAAATGCCTATAAACGGGCCGGGGGTAAAATTCCGAAGGCCGTAAAAGAAGGGAAACCATTTTCTTTCGATAAATTCCACGGGATGTGCGAGACTTCGCTGGCCGGTGTTACTTTTCAGGTTATATCGAAAACGGATATATATTAAATTTGTCCTCAAGGGTGGAAATAAAAATAATACAAATCTTATATTCGGTAGCAGTGCGATTTTCAAGTAATCAAACTCATCGCGGTCATTCTGCGAGGCTTTGTACCGACTTTGATCGACTTCCGGTACGAAGGGGCTCAATAAGATGAAAATAAAAAATGTTGCTCAACCTTCGATGCCTTCCATGAGTCTTTACGCTCTCTGCGCTTCCCTAGCACAAAGTGCCTATCCTCCTGCAGACATGGCTGGTGGCTGAGTTTTTGAAGCGGCAATTAGCCTTGCGGAGGCCGCCTTTACGAGCCATCAACTTGATAGTTTATCCGTCGATGGTTTACCGATTTTTCCAACTTTTTCATGAACCTAATAAATTTGTCTACCAACCGTCGAGCACCAAACCCTGGGTGTTCTCCAGCAGGTTCTTCATCAGCACTTCAGCCCGGGATGCATTATATATATTAAGGCTAGTTGGGTAAAGACGTATGCGCAAATGCATGATCTTCCTCCCTGAAAATCCACCTAAAATCTTCCATCGGCATCGCCGAAAACCTGCAAGACCGAATCTTCCACGATCGTCATGTAATTCCTGAGCGTCTCCAGGGGCAAAGGAAACTCATCCAGAGTACAGCCAGAAGCAGACGCCGAGGCGTCCCGGGATTAGATCCTAGACCGTTATAAATTTTCCGGCATTTAACATAATTTTACGACGCTCGAAAATTTATACAGAGTGCAGTGGCTACAGGCCCGGAGGTTAGGTATAAGGACGCTTCGCGCGGCGTCTACCCCGTGTGGGTGTTTATCTTATGCGCTGCTGCCACGCTGATTTATGAAGTCGATAACTCGGTGCGTTTTACTTAAATTAACCTAGCAGCCAAGAGCACCGTAAGAGTTTACGCGCAGTATCGAAACGTCGTTGGCGCACGCGAGAAACGCGGCTTTAATATTGTAAGATGTTGGCTACGGTGCAAACCTAACCTCTCTCTCTCTCTCTCTCACGATCAGAAGCGTCCTGCGCTGTTTCTTACGTAGATACCCAGCGCGCCATACCCCAAAATCTACTGGCGCATTGTAACGTCGAACGGACGTGGCTCTAGACTCGAGCTCGACTTCCTGGCTTTGTTTATTAGCGAGTGAGCCCAGCCGCCGCCCAGAGCACGCGAGAACGCAGAGCGCCGATCTTGCAACAAATCTATTTCCACGCTCGGGCAAAAACAGAAGACACGCCGGGGGCCGGGTAATGAACTAATCTAGCTGACTCGCTGCGAGGAATGATGGCTGAAGAAGGGCCAGGACGAGGGACGTAAGGACGAAGGACGAAGGACTTTTGCCGCGGCTTAATAACATCAGTTTTTCCTGGCTGGCTCGAGTAAACGTTGCTAAGCCAAGGGACTGCACTTTCGATGCACTTTCAGTCAGGACGTTGCGGCAGACACCGTGACGCTTGGCAGATTCATCCGTAAGAAATCATCTGGAAATTATTATTTCAAATTTTACATCTCACTCATTCTGAATCTACACTACACGCTCGTGTACTGCAACTTGATATTTGGTACTTTGGGTAATGGCGGCAAATTCAAATATTCTATTTACCTCGGTACAGCCCTACAGGCGAATCTTCATGAATTCTCCACTGGACTGTACATACGCAATACGTAGAACCGACTACAGGCAAATTCCTCTCTCCTCTCTGAGAGATAATGATAGTCGCGGGGGTGGCCTCACGTTAATGCGTGGCTGCTGCGTGACTCCGTCGTAGAAATTGCGTTGGAGGTTACGCACTGAGCTAAAGTCCTGAATAGATAAACGCTGTACATGGTCTAAAGTGTGAAGGAGCTGAATGGAGTGTACACAACATTCGAGGTTATCTGCTAAAGGCATGATTCCATGGAGAATACACGCCTACGCGCATTGCACGCACGAGCGTGACCGTATAGCTGGATCCTTAGTTCTCATGTTGCAATAATTTTGCAAAGTTAATTAGATTTTTTTAATTTGATATTTTTTACATCAATACAATTTTTTTTAGTACCAAAATTATTCTGAGATCTGAAACGTGAGACGTATATGAGACGCGATACATGACTCTATGCTTTTCATATGGAATTGCATAATCGTGCGACCACTCTCGGGTTTATATCGTTTGGATCTCGTTGAGGGCGAACGAAGGTGTAAAAATGTTTAGCGAGGGAAACTATCGCCTTTAGAGTCTGCTTGAAGCACGTGATATGGGAAGGGAATAAAACTGAGTCTCAAACTGAGCTGGGTAAACCTCTGCGAGTCTTGAATCCGTGATGCGTGCGGGAGCGTGCGTGCGTGCGTGCGTGCGTGCGTGCGTGCGTGAGTCAGTCCGCTGTCACGCACGTTGCCAGAGAGATCCTATCTGGCCGAAGTGGCCTCGCCATTATTATAAAGCGAGAACTAGAATGGCGCGAGTCCTTTGCCAAGCTAGACGTTCAGGTAGATCAGAGGTGCCGGGCTAAGTGTAAATACCCAACCAAGGTATTCGAAACCCGTTCGATTAACTCCCTCAAAAGTGCCAGAGGGTTATTCGAAATACCTTGAAGGAACGTAACGTCACGAAAATTCCGTCTACCTCTCGGAACCATAGCAACCTCTATGATTTTATAGGATAATTTTACCAAGCTTCGTTCAACCCTTTACCGGTCCCGGGATGATCTTAGAAAATACAATATGCTAATACCGCGTCCGTTAAAAAATTCTATGAGGATAAAGAAAAATTTCAGATATACTTAAAATCCAAATTTTTGGCACCTTCTGCAATTTTAAATTAACGCGTGCAATTTTTAAAATTTTATTATTCGCCTAAAAATCTTTTTTTTTTCTTATAACAGCGAAGAGATTTACGTATCGCGAGCGGAAGGTGAAGTAAGAATAAATAAAAAAAAATATGTTTTTCATATAATCATAACAAAGGACATCGTTCCGTATGACGCGGGAGAATGAAAATTAATTATCGACGTTGTCCGATCCGAAACGGTTCTCGAATGGCTTCGTGAAATAGCAGTGCACGTCGCTTCCGGCCATGATAAAATCGCAAATCCGTCCGAGGATCTGGCAATTAGTAATCACGCATATAGTATATTCCGTAACGCTCATTGCGTAACGACGCCTGGTATTACGATACGCATCGCGTCAAGCACGTTGAAAGATGGTTGCAGATTGATAGACCATTTATTATACTCGTCCCGCTATGGGTACTCATCGTCATCGTAAAATTAACATTTTCAATAAAGACTGGTAACAGGCTACCTTCCTTCTTGAATGTCAACTACTTTTTTTTTTTTTTTTTTAAACCTTAACATATCATTTACGAGATAATAATAAGGCTTGACAATACATACGTTTCCCGCATACGGGCGAACGATTGTGAGTAAAGTTTGGAAAGATAGTTATTGCGGTGTAAAGGCAATAACGATGGCGGTTCAGATAAATTCTGGAATTGGCGTAATGCACGGCATTCGCCGATAAAGAAAAATCGATTGGACCGTGTACGCGTGTACGTGTACAGTTTGCGTTGGAAAGCCGTACTGAAAGATAAGCGTAATAATTGCATATAATAATTCGCAATTGTAACTAAAGGTAATTTCAATGATTAAGGGGGGGGGAAAAAAAAAGAATTCTTTTTTCTTTCCAGGTAAAACTTACGTAAGTCGTATGTCACGGAGATTGTTCGTGTGAAGAATGAAAAAGGATCTATGTGTGTAAAAATTATTTTTTGCAATATTATCATACCCTGTAACGAATGCCTTTAGTTTCGCAAACGTTGCGGAATGAATCTGCGAATTGCCGATGTAGTCCTGGCTTAAAACGATGCCGGGCTGCGTTGAATAGCTAATGTTGCGTGCGCGATGCGGCGGGAGCGCAGAACAGTATGCGTGAGTGCTGCGTCCCAGTGCTGAGTATAGGATGTTCAAAAGGTGAGGGTTAGACGATACGATGAATGTATAAGTCGAATGAGAAAGAGAATAAATTTGAGGCAAACTGATAAAGGTATTAGATATTAGAAGGGGGAAGGAAGTGCGTTACGTAAGGTTGGAGTATTGACTCCAAAGATAATTAATGGGGGAGATACCGACGGAGCCGGAGATAAAATAGAAATGATGGGGCATTCGTTGGGAAAAACGTTGTTCTTGTTGGGTTTTCTAAGCAGTTCGCAGGAAGTGACAAGGCACCGAGGAAACTTCACTAAAAGTAACGCGTAATCAGTCAACTCTGGCGAAGCTCGCTCGCTCGTGTCGGTTTTATAACGGTACGACAATAACACGACGGCATGTTTGATTAGTCGAACCAGTGGCAGAAGAATTGTTCGATTCTCAAGGATTACGGTGGCGATGAAAATCAGGATCGGGGGAGAATGATATCTTGACAGGTTAGAACACGTTTTTATTGAACAGTGCGTATCTGATGTATGGGAAAATGGCCTTCCCGTAGAGAAGGAACTGTTGTGCAGCGGCGTTCAGTTTATCCTATCCTCGCAGGTTAATACCTAACCTAACGGTCGCGTCCTTCGATCACGCAGGACCTGTGAACGCTCATTCGCCCTCGCAGATTCTGTATTTCACTAAACACGCGATATCCAGTGCGGTCTGCTGTCGAGAATCCTTTTCGAGACTTGTAAATCGGATCCTATTCATTTAGCCTATTCGGTTAAAGGCGGTAAACCAGTAGCAGTTGGCAGCCATTGACATTCACGATACGATACCAGCATGCACTACGTGTCTTCCTACTCTTTGGTAGTTCAGCTGCGGTTTTACAGATGGCGCTGTACACCTGGCGGACGATTTTGTTGGCTGTTAGGCAGACGAGCTGGGTAAAGCCAATTGAACAAGGACGGTGCAAGTCAACATCCTGGAGGATATCCAATTCTTATATCTACAGGATCGAGGAAAAGTTGTGTCAGCGAAAAATTCGCGCACAGTTGCATTGCTGTTTCCGCACTGCTAGATGCTTCAGGAGTTCCTGTGAAAATTGCTGGAGGTTAGGGAGACCTCGTGTACCTGGGAGTAGCGAGACGAATCAGGCACTTTCTGGAAGTCTGAGTATTTGTCTCTGAAGATCTTAGCTATTTTTTTCATTGGTTTTTTTTCCTTTTGTTTCCTCTCTCTCTCTTTTTGGCTTTCGTCGATCTTTCTGGCTTTATCTTTTATTCGTGGTCGTGGCTACGGTATGGCTCGACGATTTTGACTGTTCGTTGGGAAAACCACCGACGATCTGGAGCACGAACCCTTCTGCATGATCAAGATATGTATGACTTTAAGTACTTTTATTTTTCTGGCGCAATCATGCACAGCTTGGCTGATGATAAAAATGGGGAAATTCCCAAAGAGCACTTCGCCACGGGTACTGTTATCTACAATTCCTCCAGTGTTTTCTCTCTCGACTGAATTCTAAGTAAAAACGATGCTTTAATTAATTTGATATCCACGGCGCCTTTGTTTCCAATATCTGAGACAAATTACACAGGAAATTGAAATGGGTCTCAGCTAAAGAGACTTTGATTCTATTACCTCCCAGTAGAGACAAGCATTACACTAGTCAATATTGTTTTGTTATTTCTTCAAAGAAATTGTCTAGAATGATGTTCCTTAAAATTTTTTAAGTAAAACTTTATACCGAATATAAACAGTATCACGGGTCAACGAGAATTTGTAGAAAATTTTCAAGATCGTTCCTACGTAATGGACATTAGAGATACGCGTGTCCCTGGGATTAAAGGTATATCGGGAACTGTCGATAACGAATTTTCCGCTAAATTCTGGTGACAGAAAATAAAGGACGAGAAAGAAGAAAAAATTTAATAAAATCGCCCATAACGAGCTCGTGTAATCTTCTAACGAAACTTTCCGTAAATATGGACGATCGCTCGTGTTCAGTTCTCGCGCCCCTTACGGATTCGCATGACTGGCTTAGCGCTAAAATTGTCGGTACCGTGCAATTTTCTTTCTCATCGTTTCAATGGTTAATCTCCTAGACAGACACATAGCGCGGCAGTATCCATCGCGCAGGCACTCTCGTCATTTCATTCGTAATTGCATAACCACTTCGCAAGAGAAATGGGCTTTCTTTTAGGTGCTCAGGAAAAATTCGGTGTAGACCCCCCGGGGGGGGGGGGGGGTAGTAAGAAGAAGCGAGGGCGAGGAACGAATGACCGTGGCTTAAGATATAAGAATAACGCTGGAAAGTAGAATAGGAAAGAAGGAACGAAGAAAAGTGGATAGCACCGGAGTGGGGGGGTTGTGCAGGGTACTTTCAATTATGCGTACGGCCCTGGGTACCGCATCGTAATTATCATTGTCATTATCAACATTCATATATATATATATTATATATATTTATTTCAGCATAATAGATCTGTCCTCGACATAGTCGAACCAGAGAAGAGAAAAGCCATTATCACATTCTCAAAGATACGCAACTGTTAATAATTGTCAGGAAATAAATTTTTTAAATACATTTAAAAAAAAATACATAAAATTCAAAAATACATAAAAATGATATTATATAAAAATGGAGTGGAACTTGCTCTACCTGAGTTATTATAATTATTAGCCAGACAGAAAAGCCTACGAGTCGCCGATCCTGCGTGCAGGCCAGCATAATGTTATTTTTGCGTTCTAAAACCAGCAAAAACTGGCCGGGCGTCTGGAGGAGACTCCGCTTGCTTGCCAACCTACCTACCTATTCGCCTCGCTACGTCATCTACATCGACTACCTGCTATGTATAATCGCACGCACAAACCTCAACCACACGCACATACCCTGTGCCAATCAACGCATTATCCATATCCAGTATAAGCTAATAGCAAGGAACAAGAAAGCATCATTGAGATGAAATAGCTAGGAATAAAGGTAAAATAATTTTTCTTAGTTTCTTACCGACAGAGTATCAACGCTCAACGGTCTGCTACGTGGTAGGGAGTGTGTCTAGTGTTTTATGGTATAAAAAAATTCTCCTTTCAAATACGTCTGAACCGAAAGTATAATACAATTTAGATAACGTTCCCATAGCCGAATTTACCAGTTGCGAATAATTTGCATCTCACTTTCATATCAAACATCTTGTCGTTGATCGAGTAAGATCGATCGACGTATAAAACGAAAAAATTTTCTTATTCCTTTATCTCTATAAACGATACCAGTAAGTCGGGTAGCCAGCAGACTATTTCATTTGTAATAATAATGGCTGTTAGATAAGGTCAAAAATTCAATGATACACTCGTAATAAATATATTCGTTAGATTTTGATTGTTTCGATGATTCGAACCGGTTCGCATTACTCCGCAACGGCCTGGAACACGTACCGATTCGTCTGAAGGCTACCGAATGGCGAACGCGCAACAAATCGATTGCGAAAAACCTGTTCGAGCCGGTTTGCTGTTCCGCAAAGTTAAGAAAATTGCCGGACAGATCGGCCACGCACAGTATACGGATAGTCACTACTCGAGCAACACAGCCAGCTGGTTAATCCAGCTGGGATAGATTTAGCTGGAAAACTCTATAGCCTTCGCGTTAAGCGCTATCCTGTGCAAGTGTGCCGTAACGAATCAAGATAAATACAGTCATTGGGGATAAAGCGTACCCAAGGAACTCTTTCTAAATCCAATGATCCGTAATGCATCCGACAATTAAACCGAATAAACGCACATCGGCGCGTTTACGTGAAATGAAACAATAAAAAAAGAAAAGAAGAAACCTCACTTTTTCAATTACCAATTAACCTATAATAATCAGCTGGGAAATATAAAACCTAAGCGTCTGGGTAATAATTTCGACGATTTACTTGATTCACGGTCATTTTCTCAAATTCATTTAATAACAATTGACACGTGTACATGTAAAACCATATCAGTACGTAGGTATAGGCAAAAGTTCAGTGGCGCGGAGCGAGAAAAGACCGCCACTCCCGCTATTGCCTTCGCTTTGTCAAGGTCTTCCTTTTGCTTGGTAAACACGAGAGACTGCAGGATCCAATTCTTTTTTTTTTTCTCTCTCTCTCTCCGAGAACAATGTCAAATTTCGGAGTCTGTTTTCAGGGTTTCCAATTGAGATGGTATTACGAGTCAAGATATATATTATTACTTTGGCCTGTACGGGTTGAATTTCTATGTACATTTTTACACGCTGGCTATAACCTACAAACTGACAGACACGCACCTTTCTGCACTGGCGTGGCTTCTCGATCTTGCCGTCCGAAGACTTTGTGAAGGCTGATCGCTGGGAGGCTAGCTGGTATAAAAGGCAGGAGACGTTCCGTAGCAGCACACAGATAGCAGACAGCGTGACGATGAAGATTCTCTCCTTACGTTGCCATCTCGAGTTCATGTCGATCGGTTCTCTTTTACCCGTTCCCCCAAACGCCATCACACAGACAGACCATTCTCCATTCTTATACATTTCCAATAGTTCCTTTCACTGCCAGTACTACCACCGTTACTACATATTTATTATTAGTCTGATACTGTCATTGGGATATCCCAATGGATCTAGAAGCTTCTTGCCCATACAGATTTTACATAGGCCTGTTTCTAGATAGTTTTTGTTTCGTAGCTCCAGGTACGCCTAGGGATTATCCAGGGACTTTTTGATACGAGTACTTCTACTAGGGAATTTTTAACTTACGAGCTTATCCATCTCAACGGTCGAGCCTTGGTGGTTTTGTGTCGCCACGGAGCGACAATCGCTCTCTTGCGGACGGATCTGGTACTTCTGCGAAGCAACGGAAGCAAGAAAAGAACGTCGGGGCTGAGGGTTGGGTAGAGTTTCTAGTGTTTACTGCGTTGCGCATCATCTTGCGGTTTCTATTTGCCGGTTATTCGTTTTTCGCTGAAGAGCAACCGACTACCCCTCTTTGCCTTACTATATACCCCGACTCCCTCCACCCCTCCTATCCTGGATCGTTCGCTCGCGTTTGTTTACGTTTTCCTTTCAGCCGTTTGTACCCACTTGGCGAACACTCGAATACCAACTTCCTTTAGCCTTTTCCCTAACAGCAGCCATAAATTGCTGACAAACGACCTGGCGTGCATAGCTGCAAGTGGAGAAGACGTCTAGGTTGGTACTTGTTACGCATAACCAATACACTACTAACTTCCTACTGTCTGTACAATTATTTAATAGTAAAGGACCGTCTAAGAGATGCCAATTTTAATAGAGATAAAATTTTAAATGCATAGAAAAAAAATTATTCTTTTCAATAATAAAATTTTTTAATACCAAATACGTCGGGCTTGTACAACCATGCACGAATCTTGATGTCATTCGATGACTACCTCATTACTGTAAGTCACGAATATTTAACCAGTGACATTTCTGACAACGGCATGTAACGTCACGCGTCACACATATTTTTCGTGTTTCTGCATTAAACGACACTAATACTAAAACTGCCCATTCAAACGCGATATAGCAATGCAGTTCGGTTACGTGTATTTTTGGCACGAGGAAATCTCGAGTTTTACAAAGGGGGTCGATAGCTTTTCTCCCAGGGGATGTATCCGAGATCAGCAAGGAAGATACAACAACAAAGAGGACAAGAGGAATCTAATCGTCAGATTTGACCCGATGCACCATTATTGCGCCACTGACATAATTGTCAAGTATTAAGGGGATGCAATGAATTTCCATAAAATGACTATTTTTAGGGTTGTGACATATATAGATATATAGCCGACATAGGATAGCGTGACGTAAGAACACATGATTACCCCAGTGCATAAAGAGAGAGAGAGAGAGAGAGAGAGAGAGAGAGAAAAAGAAAAGTAACAGACTACGTGCAAGGAGCGTCGCGACGCGTCGCGTCGCATCAACTATGAAGAGGAGGGATTAAGGGGTACGGAAGAGAACACGGTGAGGAGGGGAACCAGAGGGGTTTTCCGTAGGGGTAGTGCTGTGAAAGAGAGGGCTGCTGGGTTGCCGTAGGAGGTTGGCTCCGTTTATCACCAGCAGGCATACATTTTGCAGCGTCGTGATATAGACGACCCGCGTCCCAGCGTCGCGGCGCTCACTGTCGTTAAGGGACGACGCGGGTCTACGTACTGCTACTAGCGTTACTTCGAGTGCGCTGGTATCTGGTAGTATTACCCTACCGATACTAGTACAGACGTTGCTCACCGTACACGTATGATCTTTACCATCCCTTAGCCACTACCCCTATTACCAGCACCGCTACTAATAATGCCAAGCTGTTATGTAACTATTTATAGGGTACATACTAGTATATAATACTAGTCACCGATACTCGTGCCACTAGTATTTCTCATCGCAGATAAGAGTGGAATACGTAGTGCAATAAGATATAAGACAGTGACGCTGTGCGTGCGACGCTGGCGGAGAATTCTGGCTTAAGGTATCGTCATCCAAGCTTCAAGCTACGCTTAAGTTAGACTTAGGCTATCTTAGTAGTATATGCTGAGATAACGAGGATGCAGTGATAGCAGAAGGAGGATGTTTCTGGATCACGACGATCACTGGTACTCAGACGTTCTACGTCTCGCGCAGTCACTGTGCCGGTGGCTGATAGATCGATTTCGTGTAATCTAACGTCTCGTACCGATGGCTGCGTGAAATAGTGGCGGAACTTGTATCACTCTGACTATAGGTGCAGCTAGAACTAAGGCTACTTAAAATTCACGTTAAATCACTTTGAATGATTTCCCTTGCGCTCGATCCTCTTCCGTCTTGTCGAATCGATGCGGCTTTTACTTAAAGCTTGTTAGCATTTTTTTTTTCTGTGCCTCAGGGAGTTTAGGGTAAAAAATTGTTGTTTACTTTAGCGAAAATTTTGAGCGTTCGGACGATTTGTGGCAGTACTTTTTTTATTTTGAAATTTTTTACCTGGTATTTCTCCCCCCCTCCCCCCAACTTTCACTTATTCGAGAAGGTAATATTAGCACTGTATGCTGTTCGTGTATTTTTAAATAGCTCTGTACGGTTCGTGTATTTTTCACGTCGGCCATCTTGAAAGGACCGATCCGGGGATACGGGGTCTGGATCGTCGAGACTTTGGGAGACTGACAAGAATTATTAGTGGGTGAAGGTAGCCAGTAGCTGAGCCGAGGATCAATACCAGGCAGACGTCCGTGCAGTGTGGTGGAGTGCACTTCTCCTACACAGCTCTAGGCTAGGCTAGAGCTTTAGGAAAGGCTGGTCTAGGCTAGGTTAGACGTGGTAAGGTTAGATTGTGAGATGTCTACGTATACTCTAGTCCCCATGAACTAACTTAGTCTGACGATATAGCCGCCATGGGGTTGCACTATATAGAGTAAAAAAAAATTTGCTAGATCTTCCATATTTTTTATCATTCGCAACAGTCCAGACCTTCGGCTCTCATCGTGACAGATATACAACTAAATGCTAAATATTATAATTATTAAAAAAAAAAATTATAAAAATCTCCAAACAGTATCAATAACGTCACCCACCAATATATATATATATATATATATATATATATATATATATATATATATATATAA
>JASANN010000297.1:2209447-2233243 GCA_031762395.1 Calameuta pygmaea | reverse complement strand
ACCCACACATATATATATATATATATATATATATATATATATATATATATATATATATAAAACCAGTTAGAAATCGGGGTAAAACAATAAATAAAGCCAAAAGCATCGAAATTTTGCATAATTCACGAAAAAGTTTCGCAATATTTTGCAGCTTTAAGGTATTTCATAAAAATTGATTAAAATTACAAAAAAAAAAGTTTGCAGAAAAATCTCCATTAAAAGGCAATCCGTCTCGAAAGAAGTAGCGTGTGGTAAGAGGGTGGTAGGTGGGGGAGGGGAAAAAAAAAGATTTTTTCATCATTTACGCCACTGACCTACTCTGCGCTTACGCTCTAGAAGGGCGTAGGTTGCAAGAGGGTGTAAGAGGATTTGCCAGAGGGTGTCAAGCAGGGTTGGGTGGGTGGGTGGGTGGGTTGCAAGTAGGATAGGTAAAGGGTGAAGCCAGCAGAGTCTCTGTCTAGTCGTCGGGTCTGGGCCTGCGTGACGACGCGTACACGCCGGTGCAACCAAAGAGGGCGAGGGGGGTGGTGGCGCCAGAAGGATGAAGTCAGGGCGAGGAGGGGGGAGAGGAGACGATAGTTGGTTACGGCGGGGGGGGGGCGAATGGGAGACTATAGGATGCAGAAGGGGTGGAAGAAGGCAGAGAGGGACCTAGAGGCTAGAGGGATAGAACGCTCGGCAGAGATATAGGTAGAGGCTGTGGGTGGTGGAGGGTGAACACGGAAGGCTACGATTGATCCGCGGTCGCCCATTCGACCCACTCATCCACCCTGCACCCTCCACGAATTCACTGTGCACTTTTGCCGTCTTCCTCGACATCCTGACCATTAGCCACCCACACCCCTATTAGTTTGGTCATCTGTTATTAGAGTTTTTGCCAATTTCACTGTCCACCGCGGAACGACACGTGAATGTCCCTGCTGCTTCTTCTTCTTCTTCTCAATTGAGGGGGTCGGGATCTAACCTATCTACTTTCAGTTACTTCAGCCACGTAACTTCCGGTTTGGTCCTATTCAACATTTGGCTGACCATCCTTAACCCTTTTTACTGTCTAATCTCTATAAAAAAAATATTTAGGGGTGACTTATGTTTTTCAAATTATTTTCATCCTACCCTTGCGCTATATTCCAGGTAACGGTGAACCTTTCAAAATTTCCTAATCAATTACTCACCTTACTTTCTATTGAGATTACCTAGTTTTCACTGATAACTTAAGAGTCTGATTGCACGTCCGAAACTATAATTACCGTGTACGTAAGATACTCGTCGGCTGAGGATTATTATACACGCGCAAGAGGCATTTGGTACTGAAGTGTACGGAGAGAGAGAAAGAGAGAGAGAGAGAAAAAAAATTTCTTATCAGATAAGAAAGTGTCACTATTTTAAAAAGCAGTGAGTCTGGCAGCCTTTCTCAGGGATGAATATAATATGTAGAGACAGGGGTTGCAGGAGGTATAAAAATGGTTAAGAAAGGAACGTTTAAAAAGGGGTTAGAAATATTATCCTATACCTACCATATCTTTACCATCGATACTCAGAACTATCTGACCCCCCTCGATCTATCCACACATTAATCAGCACATTAAAAGAGCTTTGTCATCCGTCAGATATCGATTTTCCGTTTACATTCCAATAAATTGAATTTAACAATTAGCCAGTAAAATTGTCACGGAAATACTCGTATATGCGCGTAACGAATGTACGCAGACGTCAGTACTTCGTACGTATGCACTCTACTTCATGCACTCCCGTACCTGTGCGAGTTTCTCTACACGTGCTGCAAATAGAATTATACAATACCGTATACGCGACTATTATTAACCCAATTTCACTAGAAGACATATCGCACGTACCTTATATCACTCATTTTTACGTATCAATCCAGCGTCTCTTATTCCCTTGAATTGTCGATTCAAAAGTTTTGATTTAGTTTTATTAACTTTCTTTTTTTTTTAGCAAAATTATCAGACTTTTAAATTACCATCGAACCCGTACCATTGCCGTTGGATCAAATGTCGCATGATGAATTATTATTATTTTTTTTTTGAATAAAAAATAAATCTCACGCACGAGCTGCTTACGTATAACACATAGTATATGTTATGTTATACAACAAAATAGAACAATTTTCATTAGTAAGGGAATCTGTGTTACGTCATAGACCGAACTATTTGATTATGTATATCCCAAACTGGATCGATCGTGCGACTCGCGAATTTTGCGTTTACGTATGTAAGATATATATATATATATATGTATATGACTCTGTCAGCTAGGAGTGTGCGTAAAGATTATTTTTGGCATTCATCGATATCATTTATCAGTTGCTAATTAATCGATCGGTATGATATTGAATTACTGGCAATCAAATGTTTATGATTTTATACGTTTAAAATATTGTGATACGTCAATTGGCACGAGGAGTATATTACTAATTAGCGAAATTTAAGAAATTTCATGTCTCGTACGCAACTGGCAACTAACTACTGATAGAGATATTTTTATTAAACGACTTATTCTTTTGTTGTTAATTACGGTAATGAGCTGTGCATATAACGTTGGGAAAAGATTCGCGAATTTCTGGGTTATCGTGTGTAACGCGAGAAAAAGAATGACGGTATACTGTTTGCATTGAGTATTTTTATATTTGCCTCACTCCGTTGACAACAGCCCAAAGCTGATACCTTGCGCTAGGAATTACGTAAAAATAAGGTTACGACTATCGCGAATTTCATGCGAATTCTTCGAGACGAAATTATTCCCTGTTTTGCATTAGGGCACGCCGTATACGTTTAAGGTGACCGACAGAATTATTTACACGGTCCAGGGACGTTAGGAAAAATCATATTGAGACCGAGGACCATGGTCGATAGGAATGAAAAAAAAAAAATTTGCTTTGCAAAATCTGTACGATAATTTTGCAAAATTTCTTATATTTATTCTCTCTTGTACAGGATGTACTTTTGGATCTTTTCAGGCATACTTAGCAATGGTATTAAAAAAAAATATCATAAATTCTCCTCGCTGATATTCTGCCACGATGAATTCGCAGTTAATGAAATTTTTCGTGTAATTTCAACTATTTCGCAACAATGCAAAATTCGAAGTATTTATCGTCCGATTGGCTGGTATACATTTTCAAATTTGGTATAATAGACGCGACTGGGATCTATTTTTTTTTTTTTTTTTTAATATTTTTTGTTCATACGCAATAAATACGTTGTCGTGCTTGTTACAGTGATTAAAAATTACCATTTTTTTCGACAGGTCATCTGGGGTCTGCGATTAACTTACGCGTTACGTGTAAACGATTGTGCAGACTTTATAATTAAATGATACGCGGTTGTGTTTCAACTAAAAAAAATGGCAAACACGTTATCCGCTTGGATACTAAGAAAGATATTAATCCTGCGTCTAAAATTTCGTTGCACAGCATCCAATCGAGTACCAATCACAAGACCTATCTCCAGTAATAAATGAAAGGAGATAAACAAAAACGAAGGAATGCACTGATGCAAATCCGTAAAGTTGCAACCACGGGACTATCTAATTTTTCTATCGAAAACCTCAAAAAAATTTTCTGTGACCCCCCCCCCCCTCTCCCCCTCACCCGTCCCACGGTAACTCTCACAAAATCTTTAGTCACCGAAATCATTCTATCAGAATGCGTTTTACAGCGAACCGTGACGTGGACGATTGCGTAAGGTCTGACGTGCCTCAAACGAAATTTCAAAAAGAAAATAGAAAATTCATTTTTTCCCGTACTATATTTAACGGTACGTATACGCACACGCGTAATAAATTTTCAACGCCTCGCGATACCAATAGTCAAGATCCCCAGTACCCATTGGGCAATTTCGCGTATCGAAATGCGCAATGGACACGAACAATTGGCAGCGACCAAAAATTCAAGTGGGTCCGGATGAAAAATTGTGCCAAGCCGCCATTAGCGAATGTATTGAATATTTTTATGGTGCTTTTATGAGACGGTAGAGTTAAAAGGAGGAGGGGGGTGGGGGTGGGGGGAGAAAAAATTATACGAGGGCCCTTTGAAGAGTGAAAATTTTACAAAAAAAAAGAAAAGTGCCGCCTGGGTTTAATTGAGAAAGTAATTACGGCCGCCTTACAGATACCTGGCTGGTTTCTCGTCTCTTCCTTTTTTTTTTTTCTTCTTGTACTCTCGACCTTCCCCTCGCTCACCTTGTCCTGCCATTATTCTCTACCCCGGAATCATTGAATGGTGCAATGATATTGTAAAACGGGTGTTCATCGAAGAATGACGGGTCGGTGCCGAGGAACTGTATATTGGTCTGAGCTGTTGAAATCTTGTCGTCAAGCGCCTCTGCGACGTTGGGAAGACGGAGGAAATAATGTTGGCAGTGTTGTTCCTTTTTTTTTTTACGAACATTTTTTTTCAGTCTCCCCCACCCCTCGCTGCTCTCCTACTATCTTTTTCAACGTTGGATTTTTCTCCTTTTTCATCCTCCATTCACTGGTTCACCCGGTCTGTAAAGTACTTATGGTACCTATAAAACGGATAATGCACCACGAGAGGCACACGAATTACGGTACCCGAAGCTATAGACAATTTATTTTATTGCTAGATATTATTAATAATTTGTCTCGTTCCGCTGCAATGACGAGCGATCACGGTCGCGAGGATGAAAGATGTATTTTACTGTATAAATGCACGATACGCAAAAGAAATAATAAGAATGAAAATTAGATGTAAAAAAAAGTATTAATAGTACACGATATCGAGGTAGGTATTTTGATCGTGAGAAACCTAATGGACCTATGTATATATACAGGGTGCGTGTAAAAAAAATCATTCAATCAGAACGCACGTTATTTTCGATCTAACGAAACTATAGATAACAGCCACACGAAAAATGTCTTTACTCGTACACGTATGGAACGTCAGACAGTGCGGATTATGAAAAGCACTGTATAACGATGCAAATATGAATATACCTGTACAGTATACAGATCCAATAGCGACACGCACAGTCCAAGAATATCCGGAAAGCGAATTTCTCTACAGCGCGTAGCGACGACCGATTTAGAAATCGCGAGTCGTGAAACGATCTGTATAAAGTCGTCGCGGCACGTTCCCTTCCGTCCGGCCGAAGTTACGTCGTTTGAAGATTAAAATAAAATTTCAAAATCCAAAATTCCCTCGAACCCAATCCTTCGATGCTGCTGTAGAATTAAATTGGAATAAAAGATAACGACAAACACTGATCTGTCGTATCGTCAAATATGAAACGTCCTATAGTCAGTACTGTGCTTCAGTATTACAAATATCGTCCGTCCGTCTTATCCTAAGAATAGGCTAAGAAAATAATTTTCTACCGCAGCGTATCCGTAATCGATACCGCAGACGTATAAAACGGACTATTATTCTTGAAACGTCCTGTATCGCTTGGGTTACGAGACGAGTTCCCATCCGTCGCGACGCACCGCGCGTTACCTAATAACGCTCGGAAACGCAATTACATTACGGAGCGGCTTCGCCGGGTGGCCACGTAACGAAAAATCAAATTATGAAACGACCTGTAGGTAGAAGGTTGCAAGTACATTGGTTATACCGTAACGTTCGTAGCGATGCGTTACCTAAGAATACGCATAAGAAAATATATACCACCCACCCACCCACCCACCCCCACCACCTCTCCTCCCTTCACCCCGTGTATACGTAAATCCGTAAATTCTACGTGGGTGGAATTATTACGGCTAACCGGTGCAACTTGAAAATGCACTTGCATCTGCACTTGGGAATTCCGTGAATATATATATATATATATATATATATATATATATACCCATACATATATATTATGTAACAGCCAAAAAAAAATTTTTTATTTGCCACGACTGCACCGGGTTCTGCTATTCTGTCTACGCACATGCCTATCGTTTGTAAATATCTATATAGACCTTGCTCAGCTAGAGTGCGTGTGCCCGATAGACGCGTTTACATTGTCACGCATGTGCGTACGTACGTAAGAGACTCTATACGCACCGCATATGTGTGGCTGAGAGTCGAGCGCAATTCACTGGTGTTACCTAAGAATCTATATAGACGAGTATAGCTGGTACGTTAGTATAAATGTATGTATATAGGTATATCTGGCACCCACATGTCCAGTGTGTGACTGTACGTATGCGTATAGGCCTCGGCAAAAGTACTCATGGCCTTCCGCGCCACCTGGCCGCACACGTCTATACTTTTTCTATTGCAAAGAATCAAACGTGCCATCTCGTTGAGACACACTGGGCTTTTTCTTTTAATGCTTGGATTACGTCATTGACTTCGTAGGGACAAGCGTGTCTCTTGAAGATTTCAGAGGGATTGGGTTATCTTGGGATATGTCGTATGCGTTACACTGTATACGGTTTAATTTGAGAAGGAATAATTTATTTGCTCGGTTATGCAATGGCGTATACAATGCGGATCTTTCGGTGGGAGGTATTTGAGATAGAGGTTAAGAAAACTAGTCAAGGTAAGACATTTTTTTTCTTTATCATTGGCAAATTTTGAATTCATAATGTCTCATCAAGTGGATTATAGGATTTTTATTTAAGTCTCTTTAGAACTGAGATAAGACTTTTTTTTTTTTAATCGATACACGCTTTTCGTGACTGGAACACATTTATTAATTTTTATGAGTAAAGTAATTTTTTTTTTTTTCATTTTTCTTTTTCAAATGTCAATAAAACTCGTGTCAAAATTCTGCGATCGAATCCTTAAAATTTATGTCTGTGTAGTATGCTGGACATATAGGGACGGAGCTTCGAAATACGTTATTGTTGGTAGTATTGTAAAAAGTAATATAATGATAAAAAAAAGGGATTGCAAAATATTATTATTATCGAGATTGACGACGTGACGTATTTTGAAAAATTTTCAAAAATCCCTATAGCCGATGTACGATGAAATAGTGTGCTGCGCGAAGAAAGGGAAAAAATAATGCAGTGCCGGTACTTTAGGAATAATTTATACAGCTGCGTAAAACTTATAGTGCGTGCAACACTTTTACATAGCGTCGTCGCCCTCTCCCACCTCCCCCTCCCGCCGTCAGGACGCCGACTTTTTTTTGGTCCAACGACGCCTATGTCTGTATGATTCGCGAGATCCGCGAGAAAACGTGTGTGCGTGAGCGTTTCACACCTGACTACTACGCGAGTCAAGCGAGCGACTGTAAGAGCAACTTATTTCTGAATAATAAAATAAAATAATGTTTCTCGACATGACAATTACGTGCACAGCGTAAAATGAATTATCGTGTAAAAATTTTTCATATAAATCACAAAAAATTGATTTATTTTGTCGGTAAAGTCTGTCGTATACGGTAGGTTAGTTGACCGCGGGGCCGAGCGAGCGCTGAGCTGACAGTAGGCCGGCGACGTCACAGTGGGCCGGTTGAGCCTTCCTTCGTTCGATTCAGGCAGGCTCTCTATTCATTTTACATGTAGCAAGGTAAATATTTATATGCAGTGTCTATTTTAACCGTGCCCAGTGCGTGCATACGGCCGAGGACGCTGCATCGGCCAGCGCGAAATGTGATTTAAATGTCAGAAGAAGAAAATAGAAAATGAGGAAGGAAAATGGAAAATAACGTAAAAACGAGAGAAAAGCGTACACGTTACAGAGATTGAAGGAAGCAAGAACGGGTGGTAGAGGAAGAGAAAATATTTATGGCTCGAAGAATAAAAAAAAATATATATATATGTACATACGTATAATGATTAATAACGTCGTGTGAATTAAAATTACGAAGCTACGTCCGTTTCGATTCGTGCGTGATACGCGCCTCGTTACACGCTTCCGGGACGATTTAAAATATCCATGAAGGATAACCTAGTGGGACACGCACTTCCTCGACACCATAAGGAACCAGAATTAGTCATCCTGGATGTACGAGAGTTCTAACCTCCTTCATTGGAATACGTCTCCGGCGATCTTTCTCCTGGCATTCTCTCCATCTCTCGCTCTCTCTCTCTCTCTCTCTCTCTCTCTCTCTCTCTCTCTCTCTCTCTCTCTCTCTCTCTCTCTCTTTCTCTATCTCTCTTGGCTTCGTCTCTTGGTGGCTTATTCTCTAGGATGGAGTAGCCATCTACGGCTCTGAATATCTTGACAGCTTCATTCCCGCCAGGAACACACACTCCCTGTACACGTGAACCTCTTCGTCGTGGCTCTAGTTCTTGGGGCTTGTCTCCCGCGAAAAAGTTTGCTCTCGCTCTGTTCGTTTAACGTCTATGTCTCTTCTTGTCTCTCGCCGATCAGTCGTGTTTGTCGCGGAAGCCAACGTTCCCCGGCAGTGCGTATTTAACTTTTGGCACGCGTTTTTGAACCTTGAAGTGACACGCGTCGAATTTGTATCTCAGTCTCGAACTGGTGACAGTGTGCTCTACATAGAACACGCACATTCTATACCAGTTCCGTTCGATTCTAGTGACTTTTATTGTGACGCGGTTTCTTCGTTCTTTTTTCTCCTCTTTTTTTTTTGTTCCCTTCCCTGCTCTACATCCGTATCTCTCG
Organism: Calameuta pygmaea; assembly: GCA_031762395.1. Taxonomy (NCBI): domain Eukaryota; kingdom Metazoa; phylum Arthropoda; class Insecta; order Hymenoptera; family Cephidae; genus Calameuta; species Calameuta pygmaea. Next base: position 2,224,698 of record JASANN010000297.1, on the reverse strand, counting down.
CCAAGAAATACATTCCAGTGTCACGACTCCCCGAGTTCTAGCCTAAAAACTTTATTGTGCTGCTGTTTTGACGCTCTTCGTGTTTCCCTGTCATTCCGTCATTGACACACTGAAACGTCCGGACGGTGCACGCGTTCGGACACGTGTTCAACCATCTGCAGTAAACTTTTCCAGAGGATGATTTTCCTCGTCGCGAATGAGGATTCAGCCAGAAGAAAAAATCCGTACGGAAATCGCAAAGGTACAGACTGCGTCTTGTTTCCCGTTAAAAGAAAATGCTTATTCTCCTTCGATAGAAACTTTTCCAAGCGATAAATGACGGAGGGAGAGAGAAATGGATTTTCCTTGTTTCAAAACGTGTCCCGACGGTGCGTGTTTTGTTATGACTACGAGGATCAGTCGCTCGAACGATGCGTAAATAAAAGTTTTAAGTGCGCATCGAGTGCAGTCGCCTTGATTTCAATCAAGAGAGAATTTTCGTGTGGAGAAAATTAAATTAACGGATTGAAAGGGAAAGAGAAAAGTGTACTGAGAGAGAGAGAGAGAATCTGAGATATTTAAAAAGTAACGAAAAAAAAAAGCGACGGTTGAAAACCCGTCACGATGTTCAAGGAATAAATACCAAGAAATTAAAACCGTACGAAACAATGACGCAAAGAGTCGTCAATATTTTCTTACGAAGGTATGACGGACGAGAAGGTTTTTAATGACAAAATAATAGACAGCAGATAATGGGAACATAAACTCTCACCAAAAAGCTAATCAGTGATTAGTAACCATTGACACCGATCGGCCGCTATACTTGTACCTGATACAAATTTAACGACAAAAGGTGAAACCCATCTCTGTGAGAGTAACCAATAATTTCACGAGAAAGAGATCTCTGAGGAAAGAATGCGGAGCTATCTTGAGAAAAAAGTGTTTTTTTTTTTAACAGCCAAGTGCGTGTTCCCTAGACGAATCGTGGTCGCTGCAATCGGGCCGGTATACGAGAGCGTCACGTGTATGGACGTGAACGCAGAAAAACAATACGAGGGAGAGAGAGAGAGAGAGAGAGGGCGACAGATACATGCATAAAAAATAAAAAGAAAGAAAAATGAAATGACGTAACGATACCAGGAAGTCTATTGTTTTCCCGAGCAAAAATCGTCCTGACGATCGTCTGTCCGTAAGCGATAATCGGTATCGATTTTCCTTGGCTCCTTTTAAAGGGCCACCGGTTTCACATAAAGGTAAATTTTTATCGACCCTTTCTCGCATACCTACCTTGACGATCTGCATGACCGATCGACGGTGGAAACTGACCGGCGCTCGGTTCGCGACATATATATGTTACGTATGTACACTAGCGCGGCCCTGTTTCGCAAAACACGCGCCATGGACGTTTGACGTTTCACGAAGGTCGTGCAGCTCGCGGACGCACGTACGTACTTACGCACTTAGTCACCCAAGCGAAACGAGCTAAGATTTTCATCGTGTACGATATCCGGCAAAAACTGCGAAATACGATTAATTCTTGAAGAGCTTCGCTTCGAAAAAAAAAAACAGAGCAACGATCCACGGCTAACTTCAATGGAAAATTCGTATTCCGCAGTTCAGTCCGATCTCCCTCTAACGATTTGCTATGATTCTTTTTTTATATTTTCATAATTATCTCTACGTTACGAACGTCACGCTTTTCTATACTGTTAAGTTAATTCTTTCGAGGTGACCTGTCTACATTGTTATCTGTTGCATAATTTCTCGTGATCTTGCAACCTGGATATCCAAGGAACGCGCCTAGTTTGTACGCTCCTGGCCATGTGGGGCAAACAGTGGCTGATAACAATTGACGCTCCTACGACTTTGCAGCCGCCAAATTATTATCTACGATTCATCGACAGCGTTACCCAGAATGCAACGGGCTTGAGGGATATCTGTATGCATTGTTTTGGGTATTTTTTTTTGTTTTTGGAAATTTCTCCAACGCTCACCGAGCCTCCCTGATTCTTTATCTGGGGATGACATTCTTCCTCTTGTGAATGCGCTTCGATATCAATTGAAAGAAGTTGAGTGGGAAAATGCAAAGAGGGAAACGAGGGAGAGAATAGTTCTTGACACTGGAGTGGAAGGATTCTTCACGTTTCTCTTATCGCAGTGAGGATCTGATTGATGTACCATTTCTTGAGGATTACGTTTTCCCAGCTCTCCTTGCTCTTTTCAAAACGTTCTAACGAGCCGCATCGATCTGTAATTGCAATCGTGTCTGTATACGCGTACACGTAATATGACTGTACGTATATATAGAGTCTCATTATCTCAACACAATTTGTTTACTGGCTTCTCGTTATTCTATAGGTATTTTCAATAACTATCAGCGGCAAACCGCGTACATTGTAAATACGCATTTTATTGGGGAAATAAAAAAGAAGAAAATTCCTTGACTCGAGAAAAAAAAACTTTCGTAACGATCTTTCTGGACTTTTGAACTGAAACGTCCGTTAGCTTAGCCAGAGAGCGGTTATCTGGCAATACGTGTCTCTATCAGTCCTAGCTCGTGCACTGTTATTATTCTCTAGAAATACATATATGACTGTTAAATAAATTCATATACGGAGCTAAGCCTTATATACAGTATCATCCATGAATTTATTTTATACTATTTAAATAGTCCCGAGTCAGTCAGGCATTGTATGTGCTTTCTCAAGCATAACGATTTATTCGCTAGATTTCAGGAAAAATTCCTAAAGAGCCGGTATCCACGCTCAGAGCCTTAAGACTCAAGTTGCGTTTCTTCTCGCTCGCAGCGGTCACTTTGGTGCGCGATTCGCCACTGTCGTAATGTCGAAGGCGCGATCGTTCGGAAATGCGGGTTTTCACTTGGTTCTATAGGATTGTTCGTAGGTTGGTTACTATAGTGTAGTCATAGGTAAATATACTTGAATAGGTACAATATAGTTGTGTGTGTGTATATATATACAAGTAATATACGAAATTCGTTCCAGTCGCGTCACGCCGAATCGCACGAGGGTAAAAGAAATCGCGACTAGTCGCCTCATGGAAATTCACGGAGCAGCGATTCAGACTTTAAGGCTGATTCGCGCAATCGCGTCCCACGACGTTTTATCGCGACATGCGAAAGGACTTTTATTGGAATTCGAACGGGTCATCTTAATACACTGCTTACGGGCGAGTTTACATGATACATTTTTTTTTTCGTCCTCTCAGCGACATCGTCTCTCAGACTGGAATCCTTCAATGTTAAACTGTACGTGTACGTTGGTTCGGTAGCAACAATTCCTAATCTATTCGTTATTATCAATCGTCTTATCACTGTCATTTATCTCGGCTGATCACAACGATAGTTGGGTCCAGCGACAAAAAGTACGGTCACACGAGTGAAATCTTTCCGAAAAATGTCTTTCTCGCAGAATCTAATCGCCGATACTTTTTTATACGTTATCAGACCGGGTCGCGCGTGCAATTCGCTTTGGTGAAATTAGGCGCTATTCACAACGGACGGCTGCGTAATCATCGCAATATCCCAGCCGTAATTAGCCTACGTGAGCTGAACTGCCGAAACGACACGAGTGAGCGGCAACTTTGTAAAATTTTTTTGAACCATTTTTTCTCTCTCTCTCTCTCACTCTTATTGTTAGCTTCTATCGCGCTCCGTTCTCTCTCTCTCTCTCTCGCTCCTTTTTTTTTTACTTATTTTTCTCTCACTCGCACCCGCTTAGTCCGCTCTACACCTCTCTCGCTTTATCTCCTTGGCTCAGTCCTTCCCCACACAACTGACTCTCTCGCTGCTATTCATCGGCATTCAAATCGATACGTCCCATTAAATGCTGGCAATGCATTTAGAGCACGCGAAACGTGCGTTCGGAAAAAAGAAAAATAAAAGTCCTTTAATTAGTCTCGAAACTCTGTCATTAATCCAGGGGAATTCGGACAAGCATTCGTTTGCTACGCGGATATCTGTCCTATGTGCTCCGATCCGTTTCCACGTTCCTCCGGTTTAATGCTATTCGTTCCTATCGTCTCACATAGGGTTATCCGGGCCATTTTTATTATACCCATACGCCACTTCCTTTTACTCTCTCTCTCGGTTATCGCTTAGCAGCTTTTGTTATCGCCGTTCGCGCCGTCTATAAATACGTATTGTCTATCTTGCTGATAATGAGTCCTGCCCTCTTCAACTTCATCCCCTGTCTATACGACGTCCCCCATACGTGACCTGTTCTACCGTTTAACCTCGTATCGTTCAGAGAATTATAGCGATTAGGGATGAAAGAGGGTTGAGAATATCCCGAGGGGTTGGGATTGTAACGCGGGAAAAAGTTTCGTGAGCATGTGAATTATTTTTATGAGTTAACTGAAAAAATATTTTTTCAATTAGCACATGGTTAATAATTTTCTAATTTTTGTGGAGTTTTTATTTTTTATTTTTTTTATACTATTTCCAAGCATATCCCGTCAATGGGTCGATGATCTTACGATTTGTTATCACTAGCGTTTATACAAGTTGTATATATATATATACTAAGAGTATATATACTATGTATTTTTCGATCCCTTGAAACTGACAGGACTCGATATGGGAGAATCAAGGTGAACCGATGTCCTTTTAACGTTCGTTGCATTATCTCGTCCTCGTGATTAAGTACTAACGTATCGGGTTTATCGATCGTGGTAATTATCAAAGTAGTAATTATTCGCCGGTCAAAATAGCGCTCCCAAATCGCCTAATCCAATTAAACGGGTTCTCCTCTAGGGCCAGAAGGCGGACAATCGCGGTTAATCGGGGATCGCGTGAAAGGATTTTCGTTCCGTATTCAAGAGACGGGAGAGACAAAAGTGGCTGGGGTCAGAGGTCATAGAAACATTACTAGCGACCCACGGGTCTCTCCTGGTGGCCCTAAGAATTTTTTGAGAACCGTGAAAATTTTATCAAAAAACGTATATCGGACACAGCAATGATAGCGACTGTACCAAGGACTCGTTCGTATGGAAGTTAGTAGCTGAAGTTGATCGTGGAAAAAAAAAAAGTAAGGTAATCGAAGGAATGTACGATGAAAATATATGAGGGGTGAAAAAGAGGGTTTAAGGGTACATGGAAATAAAAGTGCATACAAAGTTTGGTAATTCGATGCCTCTCGTTCAAATACCCGATATACTGTCAATGGTATTGGTACCATGTCAATAGCAAATAAATATGGGGTTGGATGATCGAGCGAGATTGGTCCACTCGATGCGATTGAAAGGGCTACTCGAAATCCTGCTGGAGTCTGACGCCGAAATAGCCGTATACTAGTCCCCATGGGCAAGAGAGAGAGAGAGAGAGAGAGAGAGAGATATGTGGGTATGTCGTAGGGTAATGGAGAAGAATGGAAAAGGAGAGACAGCGATAGGGGGAAAGGGTGAAAAAAAATACAAGAGCCCACTTCCGCATTGAGGAAATCGAGCAGTCGGCGAATCGTTTGATTTGCCCTTTTTATTGCTCCGAATTTACGTCCGACGTCGGACACATTCAGCGCGTGTGTTTAACCCGGGCGAAAGCGTCGATCGTACTTACGGTTAAACATTACGTGGACGAATAGGACGAGAGTGAAGGAAGCAAAGGGGAAGGGAGAGAGCATGGGATGGAATCAGGAGATACGATCCACTTTGGTTACCGAAGCGAAGGGGGGGGGGGAGAAGTAACGTAGGCTCAGGGGGTGGGAGGTGGGTGGTAAGCGATTTTTTTGTCCCAAAAAGTACGTAATTTTACCTTGAAATAATACGAGCTTTGGAAATTTATCGGAAATCGGGAATCGATGGTCCACAGGGGTTGGTCGCGAAGAGCCAAGTGATGCGCAGGGACACCCTGTATGCGCGCGTAAGCTCCTGTACGTGTGAACCGTGCGTCTAGCTACCCCCACCTTTCGGACTCGATCTTTACGCTATTTACATCAGTTTAGCCGAGCCATGCTTAATCTCACGAGCGACGTCTATCGCTCGACGCTTCGCCTCGAACTTCATTACGCGTCGGTGCCTCTTACCGAGAGTCTTTATCGTTTTTCGTCGTTGGCTTCGCGTACTATGGCAACGACGATTCTCAAAAATTTTTTTTCCACCAACGAAACCTACGAAAAATCTGTGTGACTCCGACGTTCGATTCTCGACGATAGATCAATCGAACCGGTAAATGTTTTGGACGACTCAGAAGATTTCAGACGTCTCTGATGCTTGCTGCGAGTGCAAGAGAGACGGACTTACGAGTGCTTATGTACGTTGGAGAGAGACAGACATGGGTTGGGGAAAAATATTTCTTTATTTCAAAAATTCTTATCGATCCTCATTCTAATCGATCGTAGTTATATATACTCCTCAGACAACGTAAAAAAATTGCTTCTGCATCTGCTTCTTTGCGCTTGTCCATCAGAAAACGTTCCACAGGAATTAAAATCGTCTCAAATCGTCATAGAGATTCTTTCAATTTCGTGTCTTCGAAACTCGAGGCTTCCCTGTTGTAGCTTCTCCTCGTCATATTTTTTTCTCTCTCCTTATACCGAGCCAATAGTCGGCGCAGGTGTCCGCTCTCGTTACCCCAACCCGGACTAACGATCCTCTGGATCTAGGATTACTGCACTTCCGTAAGTAACGGCGAACAAGTCGGGGACCGGAACTCTCGGTAGCGACTCTTCGAAGAAAAGTCCTAGAACGTTCGCCAAGAGGAATCGCTCTCTTCCCTCTAACCCAGTGAACGCGTTTACAGTGAGTTTTGCCAGTTACTGGCCAGACGATGCCCACCCACTGCTACTCGTTACTTTCCCGTCTTGTCGTGCTCTGATCTCAAGACTTTTTCCTCGTTATCGTCCGGCAACTTCTTATCGTGCGCCTACTGTGCACCTACCTACCTATATATACATACCTACTAAAAACCTAGAGCTATACCGCTTATGAGTTAGATACAGCAAGAGACACTCCAATTACTTCGCTCGTTAATTCTTATCAAGTTTAACATCAGCCGAATTATCGTTCACGCGAATCGTTCACAGATGGCGCTGTCTGCTGCATTGTCTTTTCGTCGCTCCACGTGAATACCGAACTTTAACCCATCTTCGACTTGTGTCTATATTCACTGCATACCCAACCCGTCTCAATTAACAGCGTCCTATACGTGCACGCGGACGGATTTAGATGACGTTGCGTGCACGCATATGTGCACTCAGACGGATCACTGTGACGCGCCGGGGCTGCTCGAAGACTTGGACAAAGAAGACTCTTCGCAGACTGTGTTGTTGTACACAGAGAAGACACGCGTGTCTCGTCTTTATTAATGGATCGACCCATAGAAAACCACTGAAATGGACACAAATAACACCGTCTAGTGCTATGCGTCTTACGTAACGCAGCCAGGGAGACGTAAGAGGGGTGGGGGGGTGCAGGAAAAAAATAAGTTCACACAGTAAAGGGTTATATGGACGTATGAGACCAAATTTTTTATCAATAATGAGTTGATTGAAAAATTTTGTCTTTTAATTATCAGCTTTTAATCTGTACTCTAACCTTAATCTGTACTCAGTGAAAATTGTACGCAGGTACTTTTGATCTGTACGTATATGTATTCCTTGAAGAAGATTCGTTGCTTGATTTTTTTTTATATGAATTTTTTTTTTGTACGATTAGCGGATTAGACGACCGACAGAGGTATTGCCATTTTTCATGCAATTTTTTATGACTTATCTATGACGATCGTATGGGTTACGGTTATGCTCGTGGACTTCTTGTACTCTCGATGGCTTCCCAAGTTCCGTGACGAGTTGGCAGCAGATCGATGGATAAGATATATAGGTATATATAGATATGCGTGGTGGAGATATATAACCTGAGCGCCCACGCCATGCGGTAGGTCATGGCTCGCTATTGGTACTGCCGCTGTTGTTTAATATATCATTAGAAAGTTGAGGAAAGGGTTGACTTTCCGCGAAATGACATTCGTACGTACTATTTGTGGCTTCTGTCTAGTAAAAGTCACGAAAGATTTGACGGGATGGTCAGGGTCGTTCGACGGGATCAAAGTGGCGGGAAGTAGGTGAAATTCGAATGGGTATAAAAAGGAAATGTGAAAAAGAAGAAAATAAAAATATATAAACACCAAGAGTTTATTTCGTAACGCTCCCACGTGCGCGTAACTTGAACGAGATTTCGCGTTGGCGAGCGTCATGAAATTTCCGTGTTTCCAGAGGGAATTGTTAAACCCGTAAATATAAGCGTCTGGGTTATTATATACGCGAAAGGGGAATGACGAACCCTGCCTACCGCACGGAGAAACCATCGGCTTCCACCGAACAAACCCGGAGCTCCGCTAATTAGCCTTTGTCCTTGTGTCATACTGTCTGCGTCGTTGCGTTGACGCAATTTTTTTTTTTTTCTTTTCTTTTAAGGTAGCGATCCTTCCTCTTCGCCGATTCTCTCTTGTTCTGGTTCGCATAATTTTTTTTGCAAATTTTGACTCACCCTGAATTTTTGGAAAAAATTTTAAAAGCTTCTCACAATCAATTTTTGACTTTTTCACGGGAACCTGTATATTAATTCTTTTACGAGTATGCGATTAATGTACAAGTCAAACCTTTGATGAACCATCGGGCATTGATTGTATAATGTGATAAAGCGCCTAGCACTCTTATCGCAATCCGACTGTTCCAACCTAACGAATGAAAACCGCGCAGGCGTCAAGGACGGGCTTTGAGACTGTCTGGTAGAAAGTGACTGGCAGCAATGATAACGCGAACAGGAGTAAATACGCCGTTTATAGGTAAGACGATGATTATCAGCAGAGATATCGTCTGGGTTATGCAAAATTATATAATGAAAAAAAAAAAAAATAAAAATAAATGTTAAAACTCGATATTATCGAAATTCGATTTTTCGCTCGAACAAATCTTTATCAGCGTCCCGTCATCAGTGTGCGCGACGTAGATTAATAGCACGTGGCAAGAGTCAGCCACGGATGGATGAGTCAGAAGAAAAGAGAAGAACGTGAAAAATGCAAAGGTGGAAAGACAAGGGTATAATCGCAAAGCCAACTGCAAATTTTCTTCCGGCACGTCGAACGACTAATTACTTTAATCGCGTCTTAATTGCGCCGTCCAGCGAGCACAAGGCGCACCAGAGAAATCGGGATTTCTCCCGTTTTCCGTATAACAAAAATTCGTCTCGATCTTTCGTATACGAGGATTTGAAATACTTTGAGCGTTGCGAATGGCGTGTCAAAAGTAAAATAAAAAAAGGAGAGTGGGGGGGGGGGGGGGAGATGGTGGTCAAGGGAAAACAAACAATGACCCAAGAAACGTTACGCAGGCGCCTTGGCGCGAGTCTCAAAAGAACTCCTTGGCGTCCCGACGTCAATTTTCTTTAATCGTCCCAGCTCAAAGTTACCTCACGGCTTGACTCGCTCGATCGAGGTAACATCGACGATCCTTAAGACTCGTTCTCATCGTCGCGACTATAATCGCCCGTACTGGCTCACTTAGAAACACAAAGCAGATATATACAATGTCTTGAGACCTCCAGCCTGTAGTCCATCGAAACTGCGACCGTCGCTAATATTTTCGGATTTTAATTGAAAACGCGGCAAAAGCTGCGTATAGGACTGTTTTTATAGATAGCTTTGCATATATATATATATATATATATATATATATACACACACTAACACACTCGACAGTCGCTTCATTAAAAACTATCCATCGCGAATTCGTCCCTTCCACCGTCGTTCATCAACCACGATCGATTTCGCTTCTCGTAGAAATATAATTGCGCGAAAATGGATTCCGTCAGTTTACCCGAATTCCATCGTTTACGCGTTTTCACGTAAACCCCCCCCCCCCCCCCCCCGTTCGGGATACTCGACGCGGGAATATCGTGGGAAAAAAAAAAAACTTTTATTTTATACGTCGCGACGCTATCGCGTCCATTTTACACCGTAGACGTCCAATGCAAATATTATTTTGCAAAGTTTACCGCACGAAAGTTCGTCAGTCGGTGCGTGCAAAATCGTTGAAACGATCGTGCAATTAGCGTCGCGACGACTCACGGCATTATGCACTGTATTGTTCGTCTGAAAGTGTATGACGTATATATATATATATATCAAATACAGTATATATATATATACACATATATATGTGTGTATCATATAAATCTATAGGCTCTTTTTATATCACTCATGCACGGTACGTGTACCTACTCACGCAACGTTCCTGACGTGGCACGTACTCACGCACGACACGATGCAACGTATACGAGTGACAAGAGAGACTGAATAATAAAAGATAAATTCGTATCGTCAGCTGGTATCTGTCATGGAGCTCCACGTGTGCTTGCAATAACGATCAATAATCACGCCTGGCGCGGCAGAGGGCAGGCCGCTGCTCTCTTGGCGAAGTGTGCGTCAGATAAGTTGTAGTAGCGTGCTTGAGAGGCTGGCACGTCTTTGTGGTGGTGCGACTGATAATAATTTATTATGTAAAGGCAAAACGCGGAGATAAGTGTTGCGTGGCGCTTGCGACGCGACGAACTACGAGGATAGCACGGTACATCATTTTAATGGGCCAAGGGGAATCCTGTATAATTGTTAATAATTATTTTTTTTTTTGAATATATAATTTAGAAAAAAAAGTTTTTTTCTTTTAATTACTTAATTACTCGTGGATCGAAGGGTTTAGCGGGAATCGATTATGCCACCTTGTGCGTCGGAAACGCCTGTTTCCAATTTTTAATTGCGAAGGACACTTTGTTGCTTTTGATTGTATTTTGAAAATTTTTTTTTGTCTTGGAACAACTTGTGGTGACATAAATGTTGGGTCATGCGGGTTTTAATTGGTGTCTAATTCAAAGGTAATTTTAGGACGTCTGCGATCGTACGTTACTCTGTGTTGTTTTAATTGACAGTGGGGGGCGGGCTTGGGGGGGTTGAAGATGACGGGAAGCTGGAGTATCCGTATTATTGTATATACTAATTGATACGTTTGTATGACAAAACTGGGGTAGCGGAATTATTATATGTACTAATTGATACCTCTGGGTACTCAGGACGTACTCGATATACCTCTAGACAGTGGTTGTTGCGGGGTGGCTGATACTGGGACTTGCAGTTGCATCCTGTGACTGTGTTGTGCTATATGGGAAATATCGCTTAATGCTAGAACGGACGATGCACCCTTCGTTTGTGCATAGCTGCCATAGTCTGAAATCGGGTTGAGTAAGTTTCAAGTATGTAAAAGACAGTTTGTATCTGATATGTTGAAACTGAGTAACTGAGTCAATCGCTCTGTCTACAGAAATATGTATAGATAAGGCGGGGGGGGGGGGGGGAATTATATTTCGTCCTAATAATTAATAAAAATTTCGTGAGTAAAAAATTGAATAATAAAAAATGTATAACGATATAAAAAATGTTAGTAATGTTTCAAGTTAACAAAAAAAAGGTAATTTTACATTAATCATGCGCAACTTGTTACAATGACTCTATGATCATCGTGTGGATTAAAAATTTGTTACTGCCGTAAACAGCATCGTATCTCAATGACAGCGCGTGTTTGGCTGCGTGTGCTACAGCACCAGTAGCCGAATAAAATATTTCCTTAAATATCTATATCAATGCGGCTGTCTATTTTGCATTGCAGCAGGGTTGCGGGCAGTTCAGACATGGGAAGTGAGCATTACTGCCTGAGGTGGAACAATCATCAGAGCAACTTGCTGGGTGTGTTCAGTCAGCTACTGGAGTCGGAATCGCTGGTGGACGTGACGCTGGCGTGCACGGAGGGACCCTCAATACGCGCGCACAAGGTCGTCCTCTCCGCGTGCTCCAGCTACTTCCAGGCCCTGTTCCTCGACCACCCGAATCGCCACCCCATCGTCATCCTCAAGGACGTCCGCTTCTCCGAGCTGCGCACCCTCGTCGACTTCATGTACAAGGGAGAGGTGAACGTCGAGTACTGCCAGCTCTCAGCCCTCCTGAAGACAGCAGAGAGCCTCAAGGTCAAGGGTCTCGCGGACATGACGAACATCAATGCAGCCGCAGCGTCCAGGGAGGAGCAACACCTTGCCACGGAGGGTCAGAGGGACAGGGAGCACAGAGAGCGTGATAGGGATAGGGACAGAGATAAGGAACGGGATAGGGAACCCGTCAAGGAGTGCGAACAGACTCAGCAACCACCTCAGCAGCCACCCAGTGAGTCCGTAGAAGCCCTAGACATGACCGAGTGTCCGCCGTCGCCTACGGGACCTGGTAGCCCCTGTCCAGGACCCCTCGCCCTTGACAGACCCAGGAGGGACTCCGAGGACGCAGCTAGTTTAGAAGAGACGAGAGGCTCCCTGAGTCCCATCTCGGTTCACAGCGGTCCCAGCGACATGAGTCTCAGTAATAACACCGGGGCCCCCGGGGTCCTGCCGCTCAATCTGCCGCAGAGTCGACTTCCGTCCCCGCACAGTACGGAGCCCTTGGCAGGCCCATCCGGGCTGCCCCCGGTTCAGCAGGTTCCTCTCGTAAGTCCCATTCTTCAATTTTACATTTACCTTCTACGAAGCAACCCTTTGTTCAAGAAAACCAAAGTTCCTCTGTGCAAGCTCAGCAGGGACTCGATACTCCATGAAGTTTCGAAGGACTTTTTAATGAACTCTTATGTAAACCTTTGATTACAGTCGTTGAAGAAGGAGGTGGACTGGGAAAGGTCGACGGAGGATAGAAGCGCGAGCAGCGAAATATCGACGGACTACAGACTCCCGCCGGATCCGGTGAGTCGAATATCTTGCTTTTCTTTTAACCTTTTTTTTTTCATCCCACGACTTTCTACTTCTCATTAATTATTCTTACTCCTACATTTCTCTTTGCTCTGCATTTATATCGATAACTATTACCACCGGCTGAAACCACGCTCATCTGCAATCGTCGATAAAGCAAGTTCGTTAGGTTGCGAATGACGATAGTGTGTGATACACGTATTTTCACGGCTGCAACGACGAATAAATTGCAGCGTACATATTATGTATCGTAGTTCTGTCACTCGTGCTACAACCGGAGCCGCTGGTTATGAAAAACGGAGTGGAATTGAAAAAAAAAAAAACGAAAGTACAGAAAAATCTATATATTATCTCTTCGCATATATATACATATATAGCTATATATTATAATATTATGCTGATACATAAATATAAAGCTTTTTTTTCGAGTTCCTACATGGACGAATGTCATCGAGATCAATTGCATGTGGGTCTGGCTGCATGTGCCCAAATGCTTTGCTGTCCGCTGCTCTCCCTGCCGAAAAAAAAGAAAAAAAAAGAAAAAGAAAGAAAAGAAAGTCAAAAATGAAAGAACAATAACAAAAAGAAAGTGTCAAACCTCGCGAAAGCCTTCATCAGTTAATGCATCTATCAGTATCGTTGAGGATGCTGTGAAAGTATCATTCGCTCGGTACGAACGAAAGATTCCCTTTGAGTGATGTGACAAATCCTAACTTTTCAACAATTCTATCCAGAAGCACTCTACATATATATGTATATATATATATATATATATATATATCCCTTCCACGATCCCCTGGTAAAACTTTGATTTCACGAAGTTTCCACCGTTCTGTAAAATATCCTTGAAAGCAGATCCATTGATCGCTACAGGTAAAGCCTGTTCACATAAAAAAAAATCATTATCATGGAATAAATTCCCCCTCACCCCTTGCCCCTTCGCAATGAAACGTTCTACGAGATTTGCTCTTCAGTATTGCGTCACCGGATTGTAACGCTCATTAACGGACGTATAATCCGAGTATGTCTGTAAAATAATCCCCAGTATATTGATTTCCAGGCTAATTTCAAATCGAGTTTCAATGCGTGCATTAAAAGTACATGCATGTCGTCCACCAATCAAAAACATTCTCGTATTCCGTTTTCATGATTGTCCATAAATTCTCCTAGTTCGTCTCTTTATCATTAGCCCCCACTTTTGTCTCTTTCTTTCTTTTCCTCTTTAACATAATCATGTGTATTATCTCTCCATCTCTCCGTGCACTTGCAACTCTCTCTCTCTCTCTCTCTCTCTTTTTATCTCGCTTATTAACGCGTCTTAAACTTGCTCTCTTTTATTATCAGTCTCTCTTCGTAATACTATCACTGTAAGTCCGACATACTTTCGAGTGTATCGTGTCCAAAATTTTTATTTATCTCTAATCGATCTGTCACTTTTGGTCGATTCTGAAAAATCTATAAGGGCAGGAATTCTCATCCAGGGGATTATTATCCTCCAAATTATCCATCCTAAGGAAACACATTTCCCTTGTCACGGATCAAACTCCTGAAATTTCATTTTATATGTTTCTCCCCCCTACTCCCCCCCCCCTCTCTCTCTCTCTCTCTCTCTCTCTCTGCCTCCCTCCCTTTCTTCCTCTCTCCCCCCTCTCTTTCGCACCCTCCCTCCCTATCTCTCCCCCTCTCTCCCCCCCCCTCTCTCTCTCTCTCTCTCTCTCTCTCTCTGAAGTTCCTGAATCCTTCCTGCCAGCCTGTCTTGCTAGCTCACTGTCAAGAAGTTGACCTTCGTTTTTGGCCATGGTTGTTTTTTACTACATATTTACATATATCTATATATATACATACATACTATATATGCGTTATATATATCATTATATACTATGGTATTATGTTCACTTGGCATAGCCTCATATGTATGTATATATACATATATAATCGTAAATATATTGTATCTCTATATATACGTATATATGTGCAAATTTTAACATTCATTATATCATTACTTGGTAATGTCTGTATTCCGACTGCTGTTTGGTTGAGTGCAATGCCTATGCTCCGACAATATTTGCGTTGCGTTTGATAAGTCCCCGGGGAGAAAAACGAAAAAAAAAAAAGTGAAAGATGCGGGTTAACAAGAGAGAAAAACGAAAATAAGAGATATGCATTGTCGATGAAAAAAAAAGGAAAATAAATAACGGAGATCAAAAAAAAATATGTCCATGGGGGTCGGTGCTCGGGCTCGAGCCGTGGGGGTTGGCGCTTGGTGGGCTCGTCCACGTGTACAGCGTAGCTTTGTCGCGAGAGGGGCGCGCGCGCGCCAAACAAAAATGAGCGTCAACTTCTTGTGCTGCCGTTTATAACGGGAGAGAACCAACAAAAAGAGAAAAGAGAGAGAGAGAGCGTAAAAGAGCGAGAGAGAGAGAGAGCGAGAGAGAGAGAGAGAGAGAGAGAGAGAGAGAGAGAGAGAGAGAGAGAGAGAGAGA
>JASANN010000297.1:2175369-2209347 GCA_031762395.1 Calameuta pygmaea | reverse complement strand
AGAGAGCGAGAGAGAGCGAGAGAGAGAGAGAGAGAGAGAGAGAGAGAGAGAGAGAGAGAGAGAGAGAGAGAGTGCTCATAATTTCTGAGAAACGTACACAGATCGATGATCGTAAAGAGTCCAAATTATTACTGACAAACTTGACGATCTGGAACAATAAGAGAGAAAAAAAAAGGATTATAAGAAAAAAAACAAAAGAACCCACTCTGACCACTGACGACTACTGGCGGAATCCACGTGTCATTCTTGTGCCGTGACCAGGCATGCCGGCTCAGAGGAGATATACGACGACTTCATAACCTAACTTCTGCACTATACGCACTTGACTGTACGCATACGAGATTCTGACGTCGACAACGTGTATCGAGATTTTCCTATTGATCGTCAGGACGGCTAATGCAGTAGTTGACGAGAAAGGGACGTTGAATCGCTTAATGATGACACTGAGACTGACAGCGAGGCCCAGGAGTCGATGATTGTGAGAATGACACGTCGATGAGAGACCATTGAACGATCAGATAAACAAGAAAGAGAGAGAGAGAGAGAGAAAGAAAGAGCGAGAGCGAGAGCGAGAGCGAGAGAGAGAGAGAGAGAGAGAGAGAGAGAGAGAGAGAGAGAGAGAGAGAAACAGCGCGAAAGAGCGAGAGAAAGAGTAATTTACTCGAAAAGTGGGGAGAAGCAAGAAGTTGATGTTCTTGTTTGTTTGGTTGCAGGAGTTGATGGGTGTGGATGAGCGGGTGTTTGCGTGCATGTACTGCGGTGCCTCGTTCCTCCACCAGAGCAAGCTGACGCGGCACATCCTCTCGCACAGCCTCGAGTCGCTCAAGTACCGCGAGCAGGCCCACCTGCAGCTGCAGGCTCAGCTGGGTCTCGAGCCCGGCATGCACCTGCCGCCGGAGGCCCACTATCCTCCGGGTGGCCCGGTCGAGCCCATGGACCTGGAACTGGCGGCCCACTCGGATCCGTCCTCCGGTGTAGTGCTATGCAAGTTCTGTGGTAAATCCTTTCCGGACGTTGGCTCGCTGATAGCCCACCTCCCGGCGCACACGGGCGATCGGCCATTCAAGTGCGAGTTCTGTGGGAAAGCCTTCAAGCTACGGCATCACATGAAGGACCACTGTCGCGTGCACACCGGCGAACGACCCTTCAGGTGTACCCTGTGCGGGAAGACCTTCTCGAGGTCAACCATCCTGAAGGCCCACGAAAAGACACATTATCCAAAGTATGTGCGCAAGTTCCTGTCCCCGAGCCCGGTCGATCCCTCCGAGGAGGAGGCCCCGCATCCGCCGCCCCCGCATCATTGAGTTCATCTACGACGCCGAAGACGAGGACGTTCGCTCTCGGTTATCCTCATCCACGTTATCCCGTACCTTGGGCTCGCACGAGTTATCCCGTTCTCACTCTTGGTGATCGTTCTCATTTACTTTTTCGTTTACGCTCTACGCTCGTCTGACAAGTCGCAGCTGCATAGAACCCCAAAAGTCATCAGTTCGGCGATCGCGACGATCTTATGACGACGACGACGATGACGAAGACGACGACGACGAGCAACCACGATCCAGGAGATACGTCGAGCTCACAAGCTATAGGGGGTTAACTAGAACGTTTAACGGTATTTATTATAGTCTCTTTTTTGTTTTCCTCTTCGGATCTTCATTTGTTCCTCGAACTCTAGTGTCTTTATCTTTTTTTTTTTCGTTTTTTTCTCCTTTTTCGTCTTCGAACTGTCTCTTACGTTTTTGCCTCACTTTCACTATTCCGTCGATTCCTCAATCCGATTCCTGCAATCCTCGTTCACCTGCTTTCTCTTCACTCTTCCTCCTTAACTCTCCTTGGCGAGACGTACATATTATACACCGGCTTGCCGTCGGCGCGTCTCTCGCGACACGAGAGACCAACGTCCTTGCGCTGTTAACACCTTAACGCCGACGGGCACGACAAGGCAAAGCCGACGGTATTTCTAGTTAGTCCTGTGATTTTGGTTAGGATGGTTGGTATGCGTGTTCAGAGGGAGGGACACGTTAAAACGAGCTCCCTCGTTTAATCAGTGCTTTAAGACGAAACGTTTAGCTTATACACAACACGTGGACGCGTGTACGCCCACGCAAATATATATATATATATATATGTACATTGTATACATAATACGAAATGAATACATATATATATATATATATATACACACAACGATTATGTCCGTGGGCGTGCACGCGCGCAGCGATAAATTATTGAGGTATAGTGATGAAGGACGAAGCGGATGGGTTGAGAAAAAAAGAGAGAGAGAGAGAGAGAGAGAGTAAAGACAAGAGGGAAGAAAGGCGGAAGAAAAATGGATAAGAAAAGTTTTACGAAACGAGTGTAGGGAGGAGAGAGGTGTGTGTGCACGCACGCGCGCGTGTGTTCGTGTGTGTGTGAAAAATTGGAGCCGCCACGGTTTGGTGCTTTTAAGAGATTTTGATAAAATGCTGTGAATATTATATTGAATTATGATATAACTATAAACTATTGTAATATGTACTAATGTTGTACGATGTGTACGATGACTGTTGTTGATACGATTGAGAATATTTTATACAGTTGACGGGTGACTGCACGGGTAGTGTGTATGTGTCGAAGACTGGGTAGGGATGGGGCGGATGGACGGGGAGGGGGGGGGGGGTAGAAAAATTTCGGGGACGTTGGGTGGGGGCCGGTTAACGCGAATCGGTTATGCGCGTTTTTGAATTTCGCGCGGTTTCGGAGAAAAAAAATGGAGGGACGAGAAAAAAAAATAAGAAAGACAAGCGACGAAGATCAGGAAGATTCCTGTGTGACCGACAGAGACGAGCGATTGGGCTATTGCGTGTGTGACGTACAGAGAGAGAAAGCGATACACCCAGGATGACAAATACTGTGCGAGTTACTTATTGTGCCGCGTATGTGGATATAAAATGGCGAATGACGTTTCTCCACGCGTCGCCCGCAGGGCTGCTATACTATGTTGTTAAATGAGTGCGCTGGCATATAGTCGCTTCTTTCTCTCACGAAACCCTTTACTCCTTGTTGCACCTGCTCTTTGCTTTCTTTTTCCCCTACCACCCCTCCGCCACAATCCCCCTCCCTTCCCGTTCCTATAGCACGTTTTCACGCTATAGTCTCTTCACCCGTATACTACGTGTCACGTGGGTGCACGCCTCTTTGCTGCTATTAAGTTTTGCTGTGTCTCTTTTTCTTTTTCTCTCTTTGTCATCGCCCCTCGCTCTGTTTCGTTTATCCTATATCCATAGATCTTTCTACAGTTTTGATCGGACGCTACTCCGACCAGGACTAATCGACGACCGTGTACATATTTATGTACGTGAAACGTATATTATATATATATATATATATCGTGTAGTACCACATGTACGCGGCTTTGCATACGGCCAATAAGTTACTAGAGGGTTCCGGTCGAGTCATACCTGACGATACGATTAGCCATTGAGACAGTGCAATATCTACGCCATGGGACAGAAGGAAGAGGGAGGCAGACACGGTACTGTTACACTGTTACTTTTGTCATTGCTTTGAGAACACTTTCGCCAAGCGTAAATCGGATAATTAATTATCTGCCGTACTTCTTAAGATAGCCTAGATAGACTAATCGTGTTTCTTTGATCCTTTCTGTTTTTTTTTTTTTCTCTAGCAGAATTCTCCTCTATCGTTGACACTGATCTTGTAGCTCCTCAACCTACAGTTCCTTCTGTATTTAATTCGAGTCGCGGGTACATTTGCAATCCAAGGATACGCAAGAAGGGGGAGGGGAGGGGGGGACATTATGCTCGCGGGAAATAATCGCGGTTTATTATTATTGTGTCTCAATTAGGAAGATTTTAGAACGTTTTTTTCTTTCATCGCAAAAATTGTATTCTCTTTGCGAAACATCATTCGTTTTTTTTTTACTAATTCTTTCTCTCAATTTTTTTTTATGTTCACACCTCAAAATTCCAATTATCGATTTTCTTCGTTTTTTTATTTATTTTTTTTATCCTACTATTTCCGCCACCGTTTTCGTTCAATCTTTCACATTTTGCACTCACGTTCTTCCTTCGATCATCCGCAAACTTTTTCGTGTCTCTCCTGTGCTTGTTTCTCTTCCCGTTTCATCAAATATACACACACACACACACACACATATATATATATATATATATAGTACGCGATGATAATAATGACTTTTAAAATCATAAGTAGCCAATCAATGTGACGACCGTTAGCAATAACGTTTTAGGGTTATTGTAGTTGAGCGCGAACGAGGCGCGTAGTGTCGCCCATTGCGATACGTACGGTAGGTATGCGTGTCTGATGGATGACGAGAATCACGGGAGTGACGACAATGACGACGGGTGACGTAAGGCTACCGATGACGTCACGGACAGACGAAGACTATACGTTTTTCTCGCGGTGCGTATTTCGGTGATAAGCGAACCAGTATTTCAATTAACTTTTGTTTTCCTATTAGATAAGTAATTAACGTATTCTTTATATACATATATATGTATATATTGTTATACACTTGCACGCATATACATATATATATATATATATCGTGCTTACGCACTAAAGAATCACCTTCATTATCATCTCCGGGGACCAATCCCCCCCTTTATTCTCTTTCCATTTTTAACGCTTTATCCCTAATCACTCTCGTTTGAATTTTTGGATGAATCCTTGGTCCCTGGTTCGATGACGTAACACGAAATTCGATTGGCACATATGACGTAGACTCTTCTTGATTTTTTGTATGCATTCTTTTGTCTGTGACTATATATATATATATATATGTGTGCACTGTATATTTATATATATATATACACATATATATATTACGTGCGGTACTGCTCTTGGCCAGAAACAGGAACATCGTGAAAGACGTATTTATGAATTTGAGGCGCGATAACGGGAGTGATTAATTAGAGCTGTGATGACTATACATATAGTTATAAATTAATGTACACAATTAATTTGTAATATACCTATGTTCTCTCGCTAGGAGAAGAGAGGGTGGGAGGGACGGTTTGGGGAAAAATAATAAATTTAACATCCGGTCCATTCTAGGCTCGCACTCACATCTCCGTGACGACCGGCTGCTCCTTTCGTAAGCGTAATGGCGCATATTCAATTAATTGTGATTCGATCAGCTGTGATTTTTTGTCCTTCCACAAAATTTATTAATTGTCACGTGTTTACCTACGTGGTGTATATATGTATGTATATACGTATGGAAGGATATCGTAGATGGGACGACCGCCCCCCCCCCTCCCCCCACCCTTCAGGTGACGTCCCGAGCGTTTTTTGAGGACGCGAAGGAGAAAAATAAAGTATGGACGTTAATCGGCATTTCTGTGATTTAAACGCGACACTCGACCGTACATTAACATTTCGATCTTCAATCATTATTATTAGATGGTCGGGGCGTGTAAATTTTCAAAAAGATATTTTTTTTGTTAGATAAGGGATATATGTATAGTACGTGTATCGAAGTTTGTAGGGTTTGCGCGGGTGGAAAGTGATATTTAAAATTGTATAAAACGACTGAGCGCCATTGCCGCTTCTTGCCACGAAACGATCGATCCCTTCGATCGGCGATTAAATTCGCGAAATTTATTATTTTTCTCCAGTGCTTCGAGGCAACGTTAAATTTTATTGCCAAATTGCTTAATAGAGTCGTTCGAATTTTTTTTTTCGTACGATTTCACGGAAATCCTAGTTTTGCTCGAGAGGATTATTTAACAGAGCGCGTCCGTATTCAGTGAACCGGTATACGACGGGACAGCGTCTAGGACGCAGAAAAGTTTAGGGTTCAGTTTACATGGGGACGACAGTGATCTTGAAATCGTGACTGTAAGATTCGTTCGACTGATCGTGATTGTGGATTTTGAGATTTTTTTTATTTTTATTAAAAATTTTTTTTGATCGCAAGGGTTCGCCGTTTTGGCTCCCACTCTTTGGTCGGCCAGTCGTCGAGATGTGGGTGCGTCTATACGTATCGAATTTGAAGAGGGGTATGTTGATGGAATGAGAATGAAAAAGATTTATGCAATACACGTGGACGAGGATTTGAAAAGGTGTAATAAATTGAAAAAAAATGCCAAGCAAAAGTTTTAACACTGACCTTTATCCATTGACAGGACGTACACGCAATGTAAATGCTGACGCATTGCGTGACGTGCTGCGTCATTCGGTTCAAATCGTGACGAAGATATTTTTTTTAAATCTCAAATTCACAGGAATGTTTCACGTGCATCTCTGTAACTCATATGCGATCTTCGTTGCGAAGAATAATCTTTCCGTCAGTCTCGTTAATTGTCGATGGCCGTTAGCGACGAGAGTTAAGATTAAATTTTTCATCGCTCCAATGAAAATGCGCCAGGCACGATTTACGGTAATGACAATCTACGTGGATTCAGAGGTAAAATTACGGGAGGCTCTTTAAGTGTGAAATTTTCGAATTTCTATCTAACGAGCTTCTCATAAAAAATTGTATTCGTGAAAAAGAAAAAAATGGTCGCTAAAAAAAAGAACGACGTTCGCTATTGATTTTAGAATCAAGTATCGAAAAATAATCGTATTGTCATCGCCATGTCTAATTTGACATATCGATCGATTCGCGTTAATTCTCACGATCGATGATATAAAATTCATATGCGATTTCCCGTCGATCTTACGATTTTTATTTTACTTCCAAAAAAATCGTTCGCTCACAGTCACGGATCGCGATTTCCAATCGCGACTCTCATATGCTAAATTCGTATACTTGTAGTCCCAGTCGACAGTCACGCTATCGTAACGTCACGTCAGAGCTAATATTTATCCTTGGTCATTTCGAAGCTTCGACAACGTGACACATTCCATATCGGAGAGACTTTTCATTCACATTTAAGAAAGATCCTGGCTAGTACAGCTAATAGAGAGATCCACGTTAAAATCCATCACAAGATCCTGTACACGACCTTTTACCCAAATATCCCTCTGACCCCCTCGATACTATCAACTTCAGACTTAAAAGGACTGAAAATTGAAAAAAAAAATGTAACAAAATTTTTCCTCGAAATCCATCTAACGTACGAAGATCAAAGTGACGTCATTATTATCCATTTTCTTCATACGGTATCGGAAAGCGATCGGCACACGTGCCCATAGGAATATACGTGAAATCGTTACGTGCACATTAAATCTTTTCAAGATATGACGTCACACAGGTTTCACGTGTTAGTACACAAATCTGTACGTGTAAAGCAACTGCATGTAACCACGTGATCTTTTTAACGGCATTTTAGGATATTACGCAATTATCCAACGCCTATAGAATCACGTTTGTAAAATAATTCTTTTTAGGAAAAACGATCGTCACGATCTATAGATCGTTCGATATTGCGTGGATTCTTTTTTTTATATTCACTTTCCTCGAAATCGTCACAATCAATAATTCTTGTCCGAACGATCGTCAGTGTCCCGTGATCGTGTAACGAGAGGAAAGCAGACGAGTGGGAGATTGATTCTTTATTATCAATGAAAAACAAGCCTTAAGCACAGAATGACTGCGCATCCTCATGACAGTCGGTACCGTGTAGTCTGGATTATTTAATGCGCGAGTCTTTTTGTCGGCACAAAATTTTTTTTTCATATTTCCCAACTACTTCGATTTAATCAACATGTTGAACGAGGAACAATGCAAACCAGACATTTGCTGTACGAACGATGATCCACGCTGTATCGATCCGATCGAACGCAAGGACATTATTGCCAGAAGTATTAATTAATTTTATTTATTTCCTTAACGAAGAAACTTGCCACAAGTACGCACGAGCACTTATTAATCGTCCCACTGTGTATTAACGAGCGATTCGCCGATACACACAAAGGGGTTGAATTTTCAGGATCCCTTAATTAATTGTACCCGCTAATTAAATCCTTCACTTTCGTTCACGCTGCTCTCCACGTATCCCATGTATCTTTGATTAATGCTTGTTTAACCCTTTTTTCTCTTTTTTCTCTTCTTCATAAAACTTAAATACAAATCCGTTATCCCACGGTCGCTAAATAATAGTCGAACGTTACGAGGACGGCGGCCGTCACGTAACCTTGCTATAGTAAAGGTCTAAAAATATAATGCACGCACGGAAGAACTGCATAATGCGTCGAGTCGACTGCACTGCGTTATCGCTCACAGTGAACGTATACATATATATAAACACCGCCACGCGTCACAAGATAGATAAATGATAAGTTGGAGAGAAATTGTCAATTTCTCCAAGACCGTACTCGATTTTCTCGTAAGCGGCTCGAAATTTGCATAATGCACTTTTAATGCTTATCCTATACGTTTGAAGCAAAAATATTTTGTTTTCGTAAAACCCAAAAAACTAAATTAATTAAGAACATGAAAACTAATGATTTCAAGATCGGTTTATGAGTCGCGAAAATTCATCAGGCACTTGGCCAGTATAATAAGTCAATATACTTTATGGCCAAGTGCAACCACGGAGAGTCATAATAATAATAATACATAGGATCGTGGACCAATCCGATCAGGCTGCGTCGTCATTGTACATAACTCGATCAGAAAAGTTAATTGTATCGCCAAGTCGGTACTGTTGGTACTGACAATAAGAGAGAGAGAGAGAGAGAGAGAGAGAGAGAGGGGGGGGGGGAGAGAGAGAGAGAGAGAGAGAGAGAGAGAGAGAGCGCACAAAGTACCACGCCTATATATGGTCGATACACTCACGTATGTTCTCAGCGAGGATCAAATGAAACGTCATTGTTCAGTGTGCGCTCTCTTTATTTATACTGCATTCAATATTGATAACAGTTGAGGATTATAAAATCAGTCTGCGATGCATCGAAGACTTAACGTGTATATCGAACGAGTGAAGGATCCTCCATTTAGTATGCATCCGATGCATCTGATGCACCCACCCTTTGGAAGTGCAACCCCCGTGAATATTTGTTCTTCTGGGTAAATTGAAATTATCCGATCGCGATTGAGGGTGAAAAGGGAGGAAGGGGTTTATTGGGGGATGGAGGGATGGAGGGGATGGCGCAAAGTGCAATCGAGACGAGGATATATATATATATACATACATACGTACATACATACATATATAACAGGGCGCCACGAAATGCACCTCTGACGTAGAGTACAATCAATTAGCAAAGTTCCAATTAACGTAGGTTTTTAGCTCGTCGCCAAAACGGCTCATCCCCATCGCGACGAATGTAGCGAATAACTGTATAGGGGTAGGTAAAAAAAAAAAAAAGAAAGCGCGGGATTTACGAACCGTTAGGATTCAGAGACTTGCCTTATATCCTTTTACCTGTAGGTATGTCTAACGCTGATGTATGCGTAATATACATTTTACATATGAGCGTATAGTTTTAATTACAATGGATAGTATACCTATGTTATATTATCTGTATATGCGTACGGAGCCTGCTAGATTCCCATGGTAAAGGAAGAGGACGTCACTTTTTTCAAAAAAATTTTTTTTGCTTTTCACGATTTACTTTACTTTCTTTTTTTCTGTCCCTTTCACTTTTTTATCTTGCTATTCGTTTCTCTTTTCTGTTTTTTTTTTTTCTTTACGTTACACTCCTTACGTCCACTATTCGATTCCAAGGATACTTCGAGCGATCTGTCGCGTATGTGATTTTTTTTCTTTCTTGCTGTCCCAACGAGAGTCTCGCGATTCGATCGTCGATCTCATACGATTTTTATTTTCCATTTTCCGAATAATTTTTTTTTTTTTCCCTCCCTCCGACAGTTACGCGCGCACGCGCGATATTTTCGAAAACGCGTAAATCTCGCGCGGATAAACATTTTTCGATTTTCACCGATAAACTCGCTGTCACGAAGCCATAATTTCCAATCGATTTTATTCTGATCTCTATGTAAAAAAAAATTTGCAAAAAAGGCTAGGAAAACACGGTTTGTCGCAAAGACGCATTTTCCCGAATTAAAGAAGAATATAAAAAAAAGCGGCAAACCTATTCGATAAATAACGAATGATCGTTTCCTTTTATTTTTATCCCCTCTCTCTCTCTCCCTCTCACCCACCCACCTACTCTTCACCCTAGTTTTTACTCCATACACTCTTTTCTTTTTTTCTTTTGTTTTTATTGTAAATTCCTCGCAGCGATTTCCACGCAGTATTAGACACACTCACGCTATTCGATCACGAGCGATCGGCGCTGATCGCGATCTACGTCTAGGATCTATAATAACCGAGGGAATTATTAACGAAGTACAAGCGTGATTGAGGCGCGGCGTAAATGTCCCGTGTGATACGTGTGAATGATAATGATGATATGAGTGGCCAAGGAAGGGAGGGATAGGAATGCGCGCGTTACGTGTATGATAATTTAGGTACCTATATACATATTATAAAAGCGCGTACGCGTTATTACGTGCTACGGTGTGTGAGAGCGCGTGCGCGCATGCGTACGACGTTTAGTAGGACTATATGTTTCTGGGCTAAAGTTCCTTGGGGGGTGTGCGTGTAGGCGTTCGCTCTTTACGCAACCCCAATGTGATGACGGTGCTTTGTTTCTCTTTTAATTATACGTTAATTTTTATCATCATCATTAGGAGGTACTGTTACATTAATTAGGATTTATTTTATTATTCTAACAATATTATTATTATTATTATTATTATTATTATTATTATTATTATTATTATTATTATTATTATTATTATTATTATTATTATTCAATTATATACTATTTACGTTTTATCTTATACATACATCATTATTAAAATATAAACGCCTATTTTGAAACACTGCCTTTCGTTTACTTTGTCTCTCTTGTGTTTATATACATGCATATATGTATATATATATATGTATTTATATACTTATACATCATATTCCATCTTTGTGTCTAGAATTTTTATTCTTATCGATTATCGTGTCTGTTTGCAAGTTTCCAACTTTTTTTTTGTCCTTATTATTTTTACACCCCTCTTTTTCCTCGCACGCCATTGTGCGTCAGCTGTCCATCCCTTCGTCCCGAACCACGTGCGCATTGTCCCAATTCCCGTTTCCGAGTTGACACGTCGACGATTATGATGAATAACGCGCAGGAATCTATTGCTGCGCTGGTTACTTAGTTCGTCGCGATGCCGCGTGTCTGCGCCACCGTAGCTACCGTCAATTTCATTATTTTTCCGTCTCATCCTCGTTTCGCTCTCTCTCGTTTTATCGTCAGACCGAAAAGCGCAGGTCAAATATATTTTTTGACACGCGCGAGACTTGCCAAGTCTTCAATACCCGCGAAAATATGAGCATTAATTGCGCGAACGTTGAAACCGGGAAATAGGAAAAATCTTGAATGAAAAATATTGTGCAGTCGCTGATACACGCGAATGGCCTTCTGCGAAATTCATATCCTGAATATACGTAACGCGAAATCGATGTACTTTTGGTGAGTTAAAAATACTGCAAAAAAAACAGTCATTGTCACGTAAAAATTTTTTTTACAAAATGCAAAGTCGGTCGTGCATTCGCTCGCGAGATGCAAAATCGTGGGATGCACTATCTTGGATAATATCTTATCTGCGATATTACGCAAGCCGTTGTGTAATCTCTATCACGGCTGCAAACCGTATAACGTGGTGCATCTATTGAAAACTCGCCATATACCCGTCGACAATTTAACCCGCAGTCGTCGCACGATGCGCACGAGGAGTTCAGGATGTTCCGCGCGTGCAGAATATTTTTCGCGTCTGTCGACAACGAGAGCGTCTTAATTTTTTGTATATTCGTAAAACCGGCAAAAATCAATGGAGACATGCGACAGACCGTGTGAATTGTATCCACCGTTACGGTTTTTATTTATAAAAAAAAAAAAGAAAAATCACGCTTTTCTCATCGATCTCTTTGGGAATCCCGTCTTTGCTGTTAATAAGGTCGACGACATTTGTTCTTTTACGAGTGACTGACTACGAGGTGAGATCATCGGTAAAGGGGGGGGGGGGGGGACCAAAATTTGGGAAAGCATTCGCTACTGCCATGGACAATGTAAATTTATACGAATTAGGTAAAAATCTCGAAATTCGATTTCTCAAGAAAGCTCGTATCTCGATATGCGAAAATATAATGAAAAACAAAAATCGCGAGGACTCTCCATTCCCCACGTTTCATCCGATTTATTTAACCGATCGAATATACGTAACGCGACGAATTGCCGAAATGGACGCCCGGCGTCGTCATCCTCGAATTTACACTGGCAATCACGACGCCATAGTCCGACCGAGTCGCAGCTAACTTCGCGATCATCCGAAACGTCGTGCCGTTACGTCACGACGATACTCGAGCACAGGCATTCGAAAGCCTTCAAAAAAAAACAAAGGGACGCCGAGCGTCTCGACGCTCGGGCATTCATTTGCGAGCGACGCTGTCGCGAAAATTCTCGCATTAGCTGGCTGGCGCACTCGACTGACTGTAAAATAATTAGACGTTAATGGGTATAATGGGTGAAGGCACACGGGAAAGGGGTAAACTCCATGCTTGGGCACCCCCTGGGTCACGGGGTCAGGGATTGAGGTTGGAGTTTTGGGGGTTGAAATAGAGAAAAGGAAATTTAAAAAAAAAACAATAAATGGCGTAAGCATAACTACGTATAGTATTTTACCGTAAAAAGAAAAAAAAAACGCGGAACGTAGTTGAGGCGAATGCATGAGAGTAACGCAGTAAGGATAATTAACGGATAATGATAACGCTACTGATAAACGATAATGATATTACATAGGTGAGAGGTAACGTTTCATAAATATATATATATATATATATATAGAAACACCAACCGTAACTATTATACATCTTGTACAGTGCTGTACATAGTAACACATAGTGTCGACGCATCGTTACGTACACGCATGATAACACGTAATATGTGCGTCTACGTCAAACGATATCGTTTAGCAAAATCGACGGTGCACAAAGTGAAGGTAGGTAGACGAGTTGGCACTGGCTTCTAGCGTGACTGCGAAATTCAAGCCGTTATTCGCGATTCCATTCGCGAATCTACAGAGTAGATAATATAGATACCAGTATAGAGAATCGCGAATAACGTCAGTGCGTAAAACACCGTTTGTTTTTCGCCTATACGTATATATGAAATTACGCGAGGGACACACGATGTTACATTGCACGTGCATATAGAGGATGCACCGAACACAGAATGCACTCGTACGCACAGTAAGACGGTATATGCACGTGCATAGGATTAATTAACACGGAGCCGAGGGAGCGTGCAGCTTACGTGGATAGCGATGAGACAAGGTCGCGGCATCAGGACGAGGCTTAAGGTTTTCAGAGGAAACTCGGAATCTTCGTTATATCAGCAGCGAGCGATTCCGAGAAATTTTTGTCGCAAGGTTTACACGTACACGTGATTCGTTTGGAAGTTTAAGTTTAAGCTTAAAGTTAGGTTAGGTTACTTGTTGCACGTTGATTATTATTGGTATTAACGTTGAGTGCCGATAAGACGCCATCTGTTGACAAACTTAGGTATCTTCGAGTTATAGGTTCGTTGGGTATACTCGGAGCAGACTCCTATGATCTTGACTGGCGCGTACAGGAGGATTGGACGCGTGAGATATGATAAAAAAGTTGCTTTGGATGTTTGATAAAAAATTGTCTGGATACATGTGAATTGGACGTGGGTTTAATCTGGTACCTGGGTTCGAGGCTAAAATGACGAGGATTCCTATTGAAAATGTAGTTTTCTTACGAGCGCTCGATCTATCGAGTACGCCTACCACACCGCAGGGTCTCCTTGACCCCGTATCACCAGTTAAGAACTCGTGACTTACTTCGGGTATCGATGGGATGCATAATGCACCTCGAATCGCTCGCTGCATCGTACTGGACGTAGATTATAGGCTCTTTCGAATAATACTTGTCGGGTAACGTTAGTGTGACGCGATCACGCTGCAAGTTGGTGGCGCTGCTGCTGGTGCTTTCGGTTAAAGGCGACACCTCGTCCCGATTCTCGGCCGGCAGTAGGCTGCTGTTAAAATGGGGAGAGAATCGCCAGAGACAGAACAATATTAATTTACGATTAGAAATAACCTTAATGGAGTTATAGCGATTGTGCATTGCACGTATTATACGACGTGACCTTTCGATGGCCTTTCTGCGTGACGCGACAATGACGCTTACGAGAATGTGACGCGATTTCGAAGGGAAGAATAAACAATGGCGGCTTTGCTTTATTTTTTCCCTATTTTCATCGGAAAGAATTTATCTTTGATTTATATAAAATTTAAACATGTTTTTTTTTTTCAAAAATTCAATAATACAGATCTTTTTTTTTTGTATCCGCTCGCTGTTTTTTTTGTATTCTCTTACGTGCGGTCGCATCGTGTCGTGCAATGCCGAATAATAAAATAAAAATCGTAGACGAATAATGAGATATCAGTTCACGTACGAGAACCTACTATGCAATGAATCCAATAGCAATAACGTAAAGAAAAAAAAAAAAAAGCAGAATGACGAGCGGCGGAAACGTCGAAATGCAACCTCGGGATGCGTTTTGATATCGAATTGATTCATTTCCGCGTATCCGCTGATTAAATGCTACACTAAAAATGCATATAGAAATATATATATATACACATAAACATATGAATATATATATATATATATATATTGTACGTCAAGAGAATATTTATACTAGTATTTTAATAGTTTTAGTACGTAAATACGCGATATAACATATATATATTATATACATATATATATATTATTATTAAAGAAAAATGCAAAGAGGAGGATGTACTATAAGAGTGATAGAGTAATCGAACGCTGTAAATACATACAACACACATAGGAATATTATTGCACGATATATGATATATATATATATATACACACATATATATATCTATCTATTGAATATATAGATAGCGATAAAGAAAAAAAAAATATTACATAGAACTATTATATACACGAGCGTAATTAATATATAGTTAAATATGTGAATAGGAGTTAATCTCACTAAAAATTACCTGTATGATTATATCTAGGTTGAATAAGTGACAAGAAAAAAAAAAATTTATTATGTAAAGGAGGCATAGGCATTATTACGGAGACACGTAATCATAATAATTATTACGGTAAACAGTTTACCCGAAGTAGTGCGATGAAAAAAAAAAGTGAAAAAAAAGACAAACACACACACGTTGACAATTAGTCTAGAAAGAATTGTATTGTTTCTCGTATGTACGTTTGGGCACGAAACGCGCTATTCCTTTTAACAGTGTGCTCCGGCATTTTTTTACCGATTCTCAGAATCACACAGCCAACGACCCAAGGCCGACGCTAGCAAATCACCACTGACTGTCAATCACGATCATTATCATTATAACCATCATAATCATCGCAATCGAGCCCTTTTTACCGTGCCTCAGACATTTCTTCCCATGACGATCCCCCACGTGGTCATGATCCATGCATTCGATTCAACGTGACCGTACCCCCCCCCCCCCGAATCCCCCTTCACCAGCCCCCCCACGTCATGTTGAATTCTCTCTCTCCTTGCACCAAGTATCCCTATCTCAGACCAGACCCCTCTTCCACCCTTATACCCCCCCCCCCTCTCAGTGCACTTTTGCCAAGACCACGAATCACGTCTCCTCGGTACAGATTTCTCCCCGGACATCCCTTGCGAGAGAGGGAGAAATGTTGACTAAAATCCGAAGGGTATAAAACTTCAAACTCGTGAAATTCCCACGAGTCTTCATCTACTTTCCGTACAGACAGGTTTATACTTGTCCGCGATGCGAGGGGCATTAGGTACCAGGATGGATCTACAGCTCTTCTGGTACGAGGAAAAAAAAAAGGTCAGATAGAAGAAAGAATTCCAAGTGGGTACGATAAAGGTCTCTGCATGCATTACGTGCAGCTACCTATAACGTCCGTCTCTCTCCTAACGATGCAATTCCACCTGCTATACATCCCTTGCCTAGACACGGAACGAAACAGTCGACGAATAAGAGGACTGAGGTTGAACGGGCCATGAATTCGTTACGACGACGGTTTGCGTGAGCTTTTTTTTGGAAAAAGGGTGGGAGGAGAGGTGAGGGGACGAGGGAAAATATCGGCACGTGTTCCCTGCATCGCGAAGGTCGTACATAAAGTACAGAGGAAGGGGGCAGGAGAGAATTCGTAAGGGTGAATCCGGCAGTTTCTATCAAGAGGTATCAGGCAGAGGCAGCCTTTCGCGTGGTACACGCAGCCACGCTCGGTAAATTCTGTCAGCTCCTCGACTTTTTTTTTTTGCTGGTGGGAAAGCGCGGGGGAGGGAGATGCAGAAGAAGGAAGGGACACAGCTGCAGAACGACATGTGCACTCATCGCCGGGAAGATACGGCCAGCTACAAAGAGAGTGAGGGAGGGTGAGAAAGAGAGAGAGAGAGAGAGAGAGAGAGGAGTGAGAGGATGATCAAGAGAAACGCACACGTTTGCCCGATATGAATTCGGTGACACGCGCCGAGGTCCAGGGGTCTATTCACCTGGCACCGCCCCAAGGCACGCCCACCTGCGCGATGCCAACTGCAGCAACGCCTACGCCACTCATACCAACCACCTAAGGCATCACCTACATACCTTATGCTGCACTCTTTACGCCTACCTCGGCTCTCTAACCCTTGACGATAAAGCACCTACCCACCGGGACATTCCGGGGCCACTACTACCCTAGTTCGCTCACGCGTTATACCAGTTTTGGGATCGGGTCACCGGGTGACGTTGTTTGGGGGGCGAGACGCGCACTTACAAATCCAGTCGTGCACGTATACCACCCGCCAGGACTGGTCTTCTTGACGGATTTTACCTGCTACCATCGGGAGGTCAGAGTTGGGAACTTCGTCGTACGTTATATATTCTTTTATTAATTGGGAATTCTTGTCCGAGAGAATTATGTCATTGAAGTTTACCCTTCGGGATTTACGAGGCATTTCTTCTGTCTCTTTAACTGCCTGGGACATTGAGGTCTGCCGTTTGTCTTTGTAGCACGTAATCTCTTACATGGAAAGATTTGTGAATTGGGAAGAGGAAAACGGATTTTGCATGGACTCGAATACGGAGATTAAAATGAAGGCTGTTTATGGATTTTTTTTTTTTTTTATACGGATACATGTATCTTGTCGAGGGGACTTTTCAATGTACTCAGAATCCCGCACCACTGTAGCTCAGGGGTACACGCACTTCCAAATCGTGAGAGAATTAGATCAGAGATACGATAGATTAGAAGTGGGGTTATCGACGCGTAATGGGATTTTAATCCGAATGACAGATAAATGATAGCGTATACATGCAATTAGATAATGGTATGTATTATTGTATTACAGAATTTATTTTTTATTCAGTCATACGTGTACCATTGGTATACACATGAAAACCGTGAAGTCAAACGATATTTATTTTATGGCAATTTCACTGTACGCAGGTATATACAATACGATATACGTATATCTCGGATTCCCGAAATTTTATGGGACACGCTGGATAATATTGTGAACGATAGAATTTATTTAACGAGCTCACACATGTACCATTGTCTGACGTATCTAAACTCCGTGGGCAAGTGGCCGTAGTGAAAAGCGGGGCCCGCGCATTTCGCATTAGACAGTCGATGCGCATCGGACTCGCGCACTTTTTTCATTTTCGTGTGACGCGCATGCGCGGCAGGTAAATAGAAAGGGTCCAGAGAGAAGTAGACAGAAGACAGATGAACAACAGGTATATGGAAGATTCAATTTTGCGAGTTGTCGCTAAAAATTCAGTGACGTCGCGAAGGGACGAAAGAGAGAGTGAGAGGAAAGCGCGGGAAAATTGTCACGTGGTGAACTTTACGAAAACGTCACAGTGTTCAAGTTTTGTTGCGTCATCGCTGTGTAGACGAACGAAATTTCGCATTAATAGTACTACAGAGATATAAACGAGTAATAAGCTTTCCGTAAGGATTAACGAAATGTGTGGAATAATGAAGGAAAAATAATTCAAGGAAAGAGAGAGGGAGAGGACAAAAAAAAGAGAGAAAATAATAAAAAACGAAACCTACGAATTGTTATGTTTTCTACAGTAACGTTTGTACCGACTTACAACAAGATTTGTACAATATATGAATAACGTATAACCTATACGACATAGGTATACCCAGATGCAATAACTTTTTTAAACGGTGTTACCCAACGGAATATTTTTCATACAATGTCAAAACTTCGATTCGTCGCAGGCTGCCACAATAAGACATTTAAAGCACACGCGCGCCCCTTGCGGGATAAAAGATACTCATATTTCGTTTTGTGCCAACCAGTCTTGTAGGATTTTACGTTTTCTTCTTTGTTCCTTTACAAATCGTATAATAACGAAGCAATACCAATAGCATAGCCATCTTGTCATATATACCTGTCATCACTAACCTCCTCGTCTAAAATGACAGAACCACACGCATTGCTCCCTAACCTCACCTGTCACCAAGTGCTAGTAGTCAATGATATATATATTAAAAAAAAAAAAGTCGAAACTCAACCTTTTGGTCCTGACCTTTGACACGATCCTTAAATTTATATCTCCAAAGTGTTTATATCCGTATAAAAACTTTTTCAAAAATTCCTCAATTTTTTAATTTTTCACCAATTTTCGAAATCGCTTCTTCGTCGTTCACTGGTATTTTTAAGTATCACTGACAATTCGCGATATCGCGTGTAAATTTATTTCGCATGGATCGCGGAAGCCGTCCCGACGTCTTCCGGGGTCGATTGACATTTTTCTCGCACAGTTCGTGGAACGTCTCGATACGACCTTGCTGATACTACATATTCCGGGTCACGATACCGACACGTACATAAGCTTATCGACGTGAGATTTTATCCGAGGGGCTTTAAAGTAACGAGAAGCGACGCGTGCATTTTTTTTCATCTTTATCTTTTTATTATCCCATCTTTCCCTCGATCGTATCGTTATATAGCGAATATATCTATATCTCGAGTATTCCAAGAATTCCCGCGCTCTTATGTCGCACGGGAATACATGGAGTTTTATCATTCTTATTTCTATCTGCCATCTGAATTCTTCGTTTTTTTTTTATATTTTACTTATATCTCATGATAAACCTCGTTGTCCTAGTTCCTTGTTTCCTTTATTTTTTTGCCATTTTTTCCTTCTCCCTCACTACCCAGTAAGGAAAACCAATGCAATCAGCAGTCACTATTTGCAAAAATATCATTCAGATTTATACAGGCACGCACACCGACATACATACATACATACGGACAGATACGTCTGAAACTAGGAAATTCGTCCCAAAGTACTTATCCACATTTGACTTGCGATTTCGTTTGGTAAGATTGGCTGACGTTGCGCGGTGTATCTTGCGAAAATTTGTCTTGGAGTCGAGCGACTAAATTAATAATTAAATCTCGTGTCCGACAAACGAACGAAATTAGCTCAAGCATTGCAAAATACTAAAACGATTCTTTGCTGATTCGAATAAGACAAAAAGAGAAAAAGAGAGAGAGAGAGAGAAAAGGCATTGAAAAGATTTCGCAGTCATTTTTCTTCTCTTAATTCCACATTAAGAAATTCGCAGGACACACCACGTAAAAATCCAAGCACTACACTTAATTTGATGTAACGTAATTCCTTTAAGTTCTTAGAAGAACGAATGCATATCATAGTTGTAAATTAAAAATTTGTCAAATAAAAACTGCAAACTGTTTGTGTTAACGTTACGTCATTAAATCGCAATATAATTGATACATAGCATACCCTATACCCGCTTCGAGTTAATAAATTGATCCGAGACCAATAAATCATCATAATCGTACATCAATGTCAATCTCCCGGAGGATCAACAAATATCTGGGTAAGTTTCATGGTGTTCCGAAACCTCATGAAAATTGTTAAGAAAAAATACTTCTTTTCCTTTTTCCCACTGAATTTCTAAATCACAGTCCCCCCACGTGACGATGAATGACGAATACCTAGAGACGCCATCAGTGTAATGAGCCAAGTGGATAGACACGTGCTACGATGGAACGCTACCTAACCCAATGTCTGTGTGTCTCTAGGTGACTCTGGCTCTTGGATTGGAGGTCGGCGGCTGGGGTGCCCTGGTGGAGCGATCAGGATCCCACAGTACCAGCAGCCTGCTCGGTCACGGTGGGTTCGCAGGGTTGGCAGGACTGGCTCGTCGCTGCGGCGTGTGTCTGGCGACATTTCCATCCGCCTGGTTACTCGAGAGACACGCGCTTCTTCAGCACGCCGGACAACCATCGGACGACAAGCCGTTCACATGTGAGCAGTGCGGACAGCGTTATCGCTACAGATCGGCCTACGTGAAGCATCGGGAGCAAAATCATCGCGCTCGGCTGCCAGCTGATAAGCTCTTCACCTGCGACGTCTGCGGCATGCAATTCAGGTACCTAAAGTCATTTAAGAAACACAGATTAAATCACGCCCTGGAGCGGCTGCAGAGAGGACCGGAGCACCAGCCTGGACCAGCCGAGAGAAGCGACCAGGTGTCCAGCACTGGTGAACCGTCTCAGATGGAGACCGGAAGCGATACCAATCCCGGGGATGGCGATGACCGGGTTCAGGAGATCACAGAGAACACGCGTGATGAGGTCGTCTCGGAGACAACGAGCGTTCAGGATAATCCAGAGGCTGCGGAGCTTCAAGGCGTCGACGGTAGCGTCGTTGGTAGCGGAGTGGTCGGTACCGGCGAGACCAGCGAGATCGGTGACGTCGACGATGGCAACGTGGACGACGATAGGAACGAACCTACCGACGCTATTTTGGGTCTCATACGTGGTCACGATCCTGACAGACGCGAAAGACGCTTCGCTTGTCCATTTTGTGGTAAATGCGTGAGGTCCAAGGAGAACCTGAAGCTTCACGTTCGCAAGCACACCGGGGAACGGCCGTTCGTCTGTCTCTTCTGCGGACGCGCATTCGGCGGTAAGAGCGACCTCACCAGGCATCTGCGTATTCACACCGGCGAGCGTCCTTATCATTGCGAAATGTGCGGCAAGTGTTTCGCACGAGCCGATTACCTCTCGAAGCATCTCACCACGCATATTCATCAGCGCTAATAATAACGTTAACACTGTGAGGAGGGATGCAAGGCGACGGGTGATACTCGCGAGATGCCTGGTGCAACGGGAAGGAGGAGGATCCTGAAGGCGAACCGGAAGGGGAATGGCTAAAGAGCGAAATGAAAGATTTTACGTGGAAAAAAAAATTGATCAAGCGCGCGACCGACGGTGAGAGACAAAATTGAGATAATTAAAAAAAAAAAGGAAAAAAAGGAGAAAAACGAATCGCATCCATCCAGCCCAAAAATGGCCCAGAAGAAGACGCGTCAATTAGCACACGGGCTACGTAAGACGGTACTAATCCCTATAACGTTTCTTCGCATTATCACGTATTGGGGATTAAAAAAAACCATATTAAAATAACCACGCCGTACACCACAGAGAAGATTTACTATATTATGCTAGTGAGAATAATTTGTGATAAGGATCTAAACCAAAGAAACGCGACGACGCGGCAGGCGAAACAACGGTGTCAAGCTTTTTCTTTCCTGAAGAGTGATATAATATAGTAGGCTATCCACATATATATTTGAATATTCGTAACGATAATGATAATTTTTCTATACGCGGTCCATGCAATGGCGCCGCGACGATTAGTGGTTAGGACGACGTCAAGGTGGAGACGCCGCATAAGCGACGTGTGCATGGAACGGAAGGATCCCACGTCCTTCTGAAAAGTGTGCCGGTGCCTTTGAAAACCCGAATCCTTTATAATAGATAGCAATAAATTTCGTTTCTCTCTCGGTCCTCCTTCCCGGAATTCGGTTTGTAAGTTACACGGATTCTCGCGAGAGGCGCTGTGAACACCATCTTCATCGTTATCATCGACTATCACCCACGAATTATTATGGTCGTCGATAAGGACCATCATCAACCGCCAAGATCCTCTACTCGCTCGCTCCTGTACAAAGCTTCCCTATTTTATTGTCCGTTTAAACCGTTACCATAATAGAACTAAATGTGTGCACGTTCAAGTCGCTGAATATATATATATATATAATCTTAAAATTCCTGCTCCTCCATGCTCGCGCGTTACTGGAAGCAAGATAAACGAAGTTGAATAAAGGTGCTACCTAAGGATTAAGGTCAATCGTGACGTACCGGCCGGCAAGAAGCACTTCTATAATGTTTATGTTTAAAACGTCCACCGTGCCAAATTATGAGATAAAAATGCTAGTGTCGATCGACGGACAAAAGGAACCTAAGCAAGGAGAGTGGAGTTTCAAGACGAGAAGAAACGCGCATGCGCGAGAAAAGTCAAGCGTCCATTATTCGAGGATCCCTCCAAGAAGTCAAGAAAAACCGGCTCGGTGCACGCGTGAAGACCAATTAGTATGTTTAGGATAATTTGAAGGAAAGAGAATAAAAGAGTTAAGATAGCGTATTGAGAGGAAACATACGGAAATGGGAAGATCTGGAGGCAGCAGCGTTTATTCGGTACTACTTTTAGTTTTCTCGTCCACTTTTGTTTTCTCTCTCTTTCTGTTACGCGAAATTTTCCCGTGACTTGCCTCTCTCTCTCTCTCTCTCTCTCTCTCTCTATCTCTCTTTCTCATGCCGAAGCTCCTCCCATTTTCGTCAGTCGTTGACAAAGGATACACTGGCAGTAAAGTGGGTCAAAGAAGGAAAACTAGAAACAAAATGTGAGGCCACTGCAAAGTGAAAACACGTGTGCAACGAACAGGAGCGACCACGTAGGAACGAGAAACGACACATGTAAGTCGCTCTAAGATTCTTCTTTTCACGCTTCTCGTTCTTACGCCATTGCATCGAATCATTTTCATGAAATGCAACGAAGCAATCGTTTTACGAAACAACGAAAAACTGAACGGTCGTTACGTTGCTCCTCGAGCTGCTAAACAATTCCTTGGCGCCTGGCGTGTCGAATGCTTTATCCGTGTTACGCTCCAAGAGACGGAACAAGCAATATATAAACGATACACATCCACGACATTTCCACATAAGATTATATTTAAAAAAAAATGATTGAGTCTCAACTTATCCCCTTTCTGTTACATCAACTCTGCCCAATTCCGAGCTGTTTCCAAAGAAGGTTAAAGAAAAGTATCCTCCTTACAAAATGCACGGTCGCCATCGCGCATCAAACTCTTTTATTACTGACACGTACAAGCTACTCTTTTACCTGAGAACGAGATAAATATATCTCGTCTTATTTATTAACCAAGTCCGCCGATTCGTCTCGAGGTGAGAAAGAACGAGCAAATGGACAGTAAAACGTATATATTGTGAATCTCGTACAATCGTTGCCGTCGATAATGGCGACAGCAAACAAAATCCCGAAAATACTTTTACACAATCCCGAGTGACGATTAGCCACAGCGCGAGACTCGATACTTCCATTTGGATACAAATCACATGACAATCCAGTTGGGTTAAATTGACAGTTGAACAGCCCGAGTGCGCGCGCACGTCCCTACCTAGGGGTACTGTCGAGCGTACCAATATACAAACGTGAAAATTCCCTAGAATTTCATTCTCTGATCATTCATCGCAGCTTCATCAATTTTTTATTACAAGATAGAAAATACACAGTACCTACGTGTTTTTTACAAGGCCGTAATAGTTTAAATAGCATATTTATATTTGGGCAGCCCACTATTTGCCAAGACAGGCGATTCGTAACGATGGCGCTGCTGTCGCGTCAAAACCTTCCATTTAACTTCTTCGAATGTCCTTTTAACTTTCTCACGCGAATATACCCATTACTTTTGTCACAAAGGGCCAACGAGTACAAAAGACGTCGTTTAATTAGAACGAGACAGGCTTGGTATTAAGGGATTATCGTTTGCCGTAGCGCCTACTTAGAAGGCAGCGCTTCAATTCTATTTTTACGTTTAATTAATAACGTTACGGCCGCCAATTTTTGCTCTTGCAGTTTGACTCGATGCTTGTGCCGCGGCTTATTCTTTCTCTCGCTCTTATTCTCCCGTGTGTTTTTAGACGATCTAGTAGAAATTTTATTATCTTATTTCTCTCTTAATCTCTCCTCGCTCTCTTCCTCTCTCTCTCTCTCAACTTTCCTACCGCGTGTATACCGTCAATAAAACGCCTTTGAAAGAACTCTAGTTGGCCGCCATAATCTTGACTGTCGATTGGATTGGCTATTAATAGGGTGTCCTTAATTGTAAACGGCTTAATTTAATATAGGACAGCCAGGCGTTATGGAATATACGGGCATTTTAAACCACGGTTTAAGATTATAGCTACCTATAAAACACCAAGTAATATATATATATAAATTCTAATATATGTATATATATATGAGTATATATATAATAATTATATATATGAAAATATATTTAATGAATGTTCCTATATTTATACTATAAGTATATAATAAGTGTACTAGATAAATATTCGATGGTGATTTCAGGTTTTTACCAAAAATGAAAAAAAAAAGTTGTATGTCTGTCTAGATTGTAGAAAGGTGGGATGTTAGCACGGGAATGGAAATTCTGTGAATCATACAAGTTGAACCCAAAGGAGAAACGCGATGATAGGGAATAATAATACAAGAGGAAAATGAAAAAGCAGGTCGCGCAAGGTGGAGGCGAGGCGAGGGTCTTCCTACATTGACTGAACGATCAGATGTGATATACGCGTAAGAAATAATTAATGATTATTTACCATAATCGTATATATGTAATTAATATTATTAGTATGGTTACGATATACAAACATTATATCTATATATTGTGTATAGGTAGATAGGGACGTATACAATGTTTTTAACTGGTTTATCGATGTTCCGAGGATATATGCTAAGTGTATTTAGGTAGCAAGACGGAAGGTCTCTCGTGGTTGACGCTCGATTCAATACGAAGTATCGCGAATTGTTCTTTTTTTTAATATCAAATGTTATATATTATAAAAAAAAAAAAAACAAGGAAAATCACTCGTCGACCATAATTCGCGTTTTGGCCATATATAAACTTTCCCTGACCGTTTCTCCAAACGAAGAGAAACGTCTCACACACTTGCTCAAGGATACCTTAATTTTATTCATAAAAAATACTATGCTGTAATTATTTATATTTATTGTTATCGATAAGTGATCCATAGCATTAAGTTTCTGGGATTCGCGATATTCGTCGGAATGTCGATGCTGCGCAGCCTGGTCGCAAAAATTGAAAGCAGATAGTCATTTCGTGCTACAACGTAATGTAATGTGTATTTACGTTGACAGTGGGTAGTGAGTTCTCGTTCTGGAATATGGTGGAATTAGTACGAGATTCGCAATTTACTCGCGCACTAATCAGTTAATCGAATCGAACAACGAATCAGTGATCGGAGCAAACCGCTTTTATTGGTCGTGAAGACGAGTTGCGCCAAGCGTTAGATGAATCGCGTCCGAGACAACAAAGGCGAAGTTTGCAGTGACGTATAACTACGTGGGGAATCGGACGAAGGCACAAAAAAAAAATGACGGCATGAGATTTCACGTTCCGTGCAATAATAGTTTGCTCAATCCTCGGTGTCCGTCGTTTCCGTCCGTACGGGACGACTACGTATTGTAGGTTATGTGCAAATTAGTGTGACAGTGTTAATAGCAAGTGGGATAGGATTAATAGGCCGACATTAAAACGTAGGTGAGTTAACTTTCTTCCCTTTTCTTCTCCATTTCCAGTCTTGATGTTTTCGATGTCTATTCTAAAGCGAAACAAAAAGAACAAAAAAAAATTGCATTACTAAATAACCCCTTTGTGTAGGTATAACGTGGAACTGTCGTTTCCCTTTTTTTCTTCGTCTTCCTCATCTTCTACTATCTACTTATTACTGCTACAGCTACTACTACTGTTTACCATTACTATTGCTACTATTACTATTTACTATCGCTGGTACACCTTTTCTATCATAATTTGATAAGAGATAGAGAAAATGAGAATTTAGAAAACACAATACACAGCGTGGTTGCAAAATACATCCACCGCGACTTCCATAGATGCAACGAGAGCGTCGCAAGCGATACTTTTTATTCGCTCACAGTGAAATCGCCCTTCGCTGTCGTCGACGATAATAGAAACACATAAATTTTGTACCTACTCGATGAATCATCCTCCACATTACGACAAGAGACAAAAGCACCGCGAATGGAAAACAAAGACAGTTAGAAAATGATGAACGACGAAAACAAACCCGACGATCGCAGCGACGTAAAGCGGTTAAACGAAAAGAGAGAAAAAAAAAGAAACGTATCGTCGGCGACGCGGACTACAGCGATAACTGAGGACGGAAACATGAAGACAAAAAAAACCAAAAGTGCAAATATTCTAATGATACAATGACACAGGCGTCTTCCGTCAACGATATTCCTAACCCCTTTATTCTCCACGCTAATTCCTTACCTCCACGTCAAGCCAAAAGGACGCCGACGTCCACGAGCGAACGAGGCTCGAAAATTTTACACAACACGGACCGACGTCGCGCGTCGTTTTCTTGGTCGTCGGCGTTTCTATCTGTCTGTATATTGACAAACGCAAACGATTTTGCAATCACCCTGCCAAAGCAAGGAACTTCGGTGTGGCCGTGCACTATCACTGTTTATCGTACCTACATAAATAAATAAATAAATATATATATATATATATATTATAGAGCATATTCAGACGTACAGCGTAATTGGACGAGTCATAATTATTGTGGCCCGGTGCGTAATAAAGTAAATATAAATAAATGTCGCCGGCCCGATTCGTCGCGTTGCGTAATAATGCAACACGACGTGAATGTTAGAGATATTTTTCAACTTGTACTAAATGTGATAATTGAAGAATTGACAATGAGCAATCTAATTGTAATATAAATATTAATATGATATATCGATGTCTATCGTACAAGCCGTGAATAGATTTTAACAGTTATAGCTATAGGTACGTGTTAGCTCGTAAATTAACGATTAAAGGAAGTAACGGCCGGGAGGGCGGCTGGTTTAAGGGCCGGGGTGGGTTTTTCAATGGGTGGGTGGGTATTGTCTTTTTTTTTGTATAGGGAGGGTTGGGTGGGAGGGGTTAACGAGTGGAGGGATATAATTTTTATGTAACGTGAAAGGAAAAGATTTAATATACCGTACGCCGTCTCAGATCTGTCCACAATGCTGCGTCGCGACGAGTCGCTCGAGCGACAAGGGCTCGCCAAAAGATCGATCGCGATCGATTTATCGTTTCCATTAATTGCGAATTATATACGTTCGCGGCTCACGACTCGCTGACGAAACGCTTTAGGACCCGTCGCGACTGAGCGCGTAAAGTTTAAAAAAAAAAGTACTATAACTATTATTACCGGTACATTTTACATTATAACCGATTGTTGTCTAGGATATAATGTTATTTTTCTAATTCATATTCAATTGTTATTGTTGAGGACGAGCACATCGAATTTTAGACGAACAATGTATTAGAATTCGGTTGCTGCCTTTCCGAAAGTCGCAGCGAAAAATATCGATGGGCGACATCCATGCGGAAGGATGGAGGTACCTCGTGCTCGTCGCCACGTGTGTATCGGCCTTAAAGCCGCTCGTTTAATTTTTTCCACTGATTTTGCCTATTTAAATTTACCAAACGGATATTACATGTTGAGATACAGAATATATGTAATGCAAAAACGAACAAATAAAACAACGGCAATGAATTACACAAAGCATATATAGGTATAACGTACGAGATATGAGAAAACGGCCTTGACCGTTGAGATATTTGAATTATTTTTCTTTTTTTACGCTTATGGCGGATACACACGCGCACGAGTTACACAAGGCGGTGTAGATGAGTATTCGCAAAAAAAAATCTCGATTTGAAAGTTGCATAAGCGCAAAGCCTTGGTCGACGCGTCGGCTTACGACACTGCTGCTGCGGACTCCCTATTGTATTTTTTGTAAGGCCCATTTTGCCGCATTGTGATAAACAGTGTCCGCAACAACATCGGAGAAAGCTAACGCCGACGCGTCGTCCGTTTAGCTGGAATGGCGTCGTTAACGTCCCGCGTGTCGTGTCAAAGTATGGCACGATTAAGAAAGGTTACCTCGGTGATGGTGGACGGGAGACTTTTTGTCCAGGTTAAAGTTCGCCGTTACCCTTTTAAAAAATTCCAACGTGTCCAGTGATTCTGGACAAAGGTATGAGATTTCGTGAAAGAATAAAGAGAAAAAAAAATTTTAGGAATAAAAAACCTCTTAAATTACCTTTTCGTTATCCTCCTTCCCCTTACTGACTTTTGAGTTTCTATCTTTTGCTTCTGGGGGGGGGAAAAAAAAAATATCGTCCGTCTTCTCATCGCCGTGTCAACCGAGGTACCGAACAAATGTACGGGCGGTGAGACTCGTTCTGCCTCTTCGAAGGTATAAACGTAAAAAAGAAAGAAAGAAAAATGAAAGTTTTATGTCAAAGAAAAAAAAAAAATGGAGAATTAAAAGATTGAAGTAATTATTAAGCGTCGTGGCAAGCACGGGTCTTACTTCCCGGTGGTCTGTGATTTAGAAGAGTTTCTGAGACTGCGCGAACAAGGCTGAGCTACTATCTTTTTCGTGACCACTTTTAAACTGCAGATGTTAAATGGTATGAGTCTGGTCTGTCTGTATGTCTCTCTGGTCCCTGGTATCTGCGATGCCAAAGATAAAGTCGTGTAGTATGTAATGCTAAGTTATAATGACGA
Organism: Calameuta pygmaea; assembly: GCA_031762395.1. Classification (NCBI taxonomy): domain Eukaryota; kingdom Metazoa; phylum Arthropoda; class Insecta; order Hymenoptera; family Cephidae; genus Calameuta; species Calameuta pygmaea. Next base: position 2,180,556 of record JASANN010000297.1, on the reverse strand, counting down.
CGAGGATGATTGTTATTATTATCTTGTAACGTTTAACGTATATCAGTGTCGTGCAAAGAGCGGCTGAGCTCCTCGGTGTTGTGGGTATACATACTAGTTCCTAGCAACTCGTATGACGATTACTACTCATACTACTCATAACATTGCATTGATCTACTTTACTCTACTTACTCTAATGATAAATAAATACATTCTGTCCAACCTCAATAGCTGTACTTTTCAATTGTCACGAGTAAAAATTTCTTCTACCTTCTTTTTTTTTTTTTCTTCTTCTTATAACTCCATGACGTTGCTCGATGAAATGCTGCGGTTTTTACAATAAGGAAGCAACAGTGTTACTTTATTACATATGTGTAACTTAATCGTACAACTGTCAATTACATATTTATATTACAATTTTGGCTGATCGGTCCTGGCCAATGATTTCTTGCGATCGTTTTGTAATCGTTCTTAAAAATATCTTTTGTATCTAGTGTCATGGTGGATCTTATTTTATCGTTTAATGTTTCACAATGGAACCCAATCATGGATCGTGTAATTTTTTTACGGTTTTTTAATTATCTTATTTTCAAGTAGTATCTTATTGTTTTAACGATACGTATTTCAAATATATACCGCACGCCGTCATCTTCCTGATACGCACGAAAGAGACGTAAAATCGTAAGGCAAGTTTGTTTACAACGATCAACTGGTATCAGCAGGAAGAATCTATACTCCGTAATCCATTGTTCGGTAAGTTGGGTAATAGCGCTATTTTTATCGGTATTTCTATTTAATTTCGTTTACGTATGTACAGATCTGACGAGTGATACGAATGATATATACTGAGAGGTAATAACGTGTCGCTTGCACAGCAGAGGGAGTAAAAATAGTCCTCCCAAAATATTATTGTAAATTATTGCTATTACAGTGTAAACAGGAGGGCCATTATTGCTCGCCATTGTACCTGTACGCAATAGCGAAGGGAATAACAAAGAAAATATCTAATGGCACTTAGATTATCTTTTTGAAAAAAAAAGTATATATATAAATTTTGTGCAACAATCGAAGAACTGTATCAATTTACAAATAGGACTTAATACGGTTCCAATTTTTGACCAAGTGACAAGACTTATGGAATACCATATGTATAAAATTTCACAAACGATCCGATACAAATCTTGTGACATTCATCCGCCATGTTGAATCTAACGATCACGACGGAATAAAATTACAGTATTTTTATCTAGAAGTTGCGCAAGAAGTAACGCTGCAAGATCAGCGATACACGTGGTCCTTGGGGCCCACAGAAATCTCGGCAGACGAGATTTTATATAATATAACAAAAAAAAAGAATTATAATTAATGAGAACTTGCATAACAATCGCAGTTGGTACTAGTTGGCATTAATGTCGCAGACAGTGGGGAATATAATTAGCTTTTTTTTTGTATTTTTTTTTAGTACCTAAAACCATTATGAAAATTATCGCGAATACCGAAAGGCAATTACTTTAATCGGGATAATTATAATAGATTAATTAAAAAATGGTCCATCTTCAATTGAATCTTGCGAGAGACTTCCGAGCGAATGTGTTACTCTTCGGACTTTCGAGGTTAAATCGCGAAGTGACAAAACGGCAACCTTACGCGATTGCACCTTTTAATCTTTAATAGCTACCTAACTTTTAATTACCCGCCGTGCTAATGAATTCCAGCATCCTAAAGATATAAAAGCAATAGTGAAAGCGTGAGTACAAATAACTGGAAATATGGCGGGTCTGACTTAATGAAAAATAATTGTATACGTAGCGGCACGTGTTAGCTAATAATTAGCAGATCTGAATTATTTCGCTTAGAATTGCACTGGTATATTGGATACACTAAAATGCACGAACCACTTTGTAATGGTTGAACGGATGAGATTTAGTGTATGAGTAGTCGTATTGCAATATCAAAATATTTTCGTTATCCCATAGTTTTGTTTAAAAAAACCATATAGTATTATGAACGTTTGATTTTGTGCTTGTGAGTTCACAATACGGCTACTTTACATTGACTGTCAAAAGAAGTAATCGACTAAATGCCAAGTCAACGTTAATTGACTTGGCGCGAATAAGAATTGTATAAAAGAAAAATCGACAAATATTGCAAAAAAAGTAAAATGATCGTTACGAAAAACGCGTTTTGCAGATATAAAGATAGAACGATACTACGTATTATCGACGGAGAATTAGTAATTTGGTTAGCGGTCTGATAAGATTATCTAGCTTACAGCCGTACTTTTAGTTCCTCCATTCGTTGCTTTATTCTTCGTCTCATTTCCTTGTATCTGAAGATAAAGGAAATAAAATTATTTTAATAAATTGAATCTTTGTTCTTACAGAGAATGGAGATACTTACTTCTCCTTCAGTAAAACAACCTGACGTTCTTCTTCGTAATGATAACGTTGCAAAATACCGTGACATTCCGCAATTGAGAGATTTAGAAACTGAGCAACATCCGAACTGATTTCGGGAGTCGAGAGCTTATCTACCAGAAAGAGACGTGCCACGTTCTCGTGTGGTCCTAAAACTACCCTAACCTCCAAAGGGTATTCGTCTTCTCTCAATCTACGTTGTTCTGCATGGAGCAAGGAAATTATGTTAATATATAAAATTAATGTTAAGTTTTTTAAGCCTTAAGTATGCAAGCAGATGATTACCTCCGTTATCACGAACCACAAATAGAGCAAAATTATCAGGTTTAGCATCAACTTTATATTTGTCGAGCATAAGATTAATAACTTCTTGAGTGCTCACAAGGCTGGTAACCCAAACAGACATCTGCGAACCATGAGGCGGTGTGAAGAAGCTTGTTTCCCGATTATAAAAATGTCCATTAATAGAGCAGCGACGTCGTAGACGGCTGCGTGATTGACGACGACCTCCTGGACGGCGTCTGATTGCAGTTGATCCTTGTTTGCGTCTCAGGACAACACCATCAAGCTCCAATCCACTGTCTGTCGACATAGTCATGTTGTCATCGTCCCTAAAGTGTAGAGAATTCACAGAGTCCGTGTCACTATCTGTTCTGTGCCTCTGTAGACAATCCGGCCCAGACATTGAACGATTTAACCCTTTCTCTATCCAGCTGTCATCGTTACTGATATTTCTGCTGCCAATCATATTCTTCTCCAAGCTATCGAAGTACTCAACTCTTCGCAGAGTTCCATTTCTGTTAGGTGTTCCCTGATAATTCGGTGTGTCTGTACTGGAAGAACTATCTATGCTGTGCGTAGGTGTACTGCCAACGCTACTGTCATTACCCTTGCCAGCTTGATGACAGGGACTGGTCGCACCGGAGCTACTAACAACTTCCGGAGCATCGATGCTGGATTGAGCAGATAATGGTGGAGTTTCAGTACTGGAATGTGAGCTTATAGATGGGAGACTCTCTGGCATTGTTTGGTAGAGCTTATTGCCATCTTCTACTTTACGTTCGACCTGTGAATTCAATTAGTGATCAAGTCGAATTCATGAATTTTGAGGATATAATTAATGGACGGTTTAAGCCACCTGTAACAACTCATCCAATTCATCCCATTCCATAGTTTTAACGTCCAATTTCATTGGCAGTGTTAGACTTTTTAGATGGTCCGGAGATGCTGGAATGGAGTTCGGCTCACTTTCCGGTTGTATTTCAGAAGGAGACAAATCTTTTGGCAATATATCAGCTTTTTCTTCATCCTCCATATCCTAAATATAAAGTTGATTGTTACAATTTTATAATTATTTAAAAGAAATATAACTTTTTTAATATTGCTCAACCTCGGACATGCTTCTTCTACAAGAATTTCTATTGCGTGCTGTAACTACAGTACGTTGATCATCATCCTCTTTAAGATGAATGACACCACGTACTCCCCAGTAAATCCTTAGAGCACCTTCTAATATTAATCGTCCATTAACCTGTAACAAGTTAATAATATATTTATCTTTATTCGAGTATAACATAATATATACTATTTTTTTGACATACCTCTCGACTTCTAATGCCACCACTTTTTCCCTCATAATACTGATTGAACATTTTTAGTTTCGATTCCAAATGGGATCTATTGATATGAATATTAATTTTATGATTTTCTAATTGAATTATCATGACAATGTTATATCCTTTTTTACCTGGGCAATGTTGAACGAGATTCTTTCTTTCCAAAACTAGTATGAGATTCTACTCTTGTTCCATGGCCAAATAACTGTGGCCCAAAAAGTGCTCCATAGCACGGGACGTGACAGTATGGGACACCTTTATGCTGTTTATTGCAATAAGATGTACTCCATTAGGATATTAAACAAAATAGATCACACAAAAACAATAATATCAATTCTCTTCACCTCCGCATGCTGCCCTGGGTTTAATCTCTTTCCACACTCTTCACACCTTAAACATTCTGGATGCCAGTCATACCCTAAGGACTGTTTCCGCTCCGCTAAAAAATGATATTGCAATTACTAAATAAGAGTAAATGTCACACGAACAATGTAACAATGACAAGAAAAGATCAAGTGCCTATAAATCATTATTAATAACAATTAGAGAGCGCGTGTCAAAATACCACTCTGTATTCTTAGTCAAATTTACAATCCTATTTTACAAAAGATAAATGAATAATTACACATCACGTTATAACCTCTGTCAGAGTGCATTGACCCGCCCCGACTAAATATGATTTGCGTCCCATTGAAAAATTACAACTTTTTCTCAAAACAGGTACTGGAGATAAAATATTTCATAGTCATCAGAACTTAATAGATTCAAGATATTCCAAAGTAAAGAAACAGGGGTACATGTCACTGAAAATACCATGAGTGAGCAATACATGTAAATAAAGATTCAGACCGAAATACACGGGTTTTCCACATTTGTGACACTTCCACATGATGGCAAAGAATTACTCTGGCACCAGGAACTTAACGCTGTGAAATCTGGTGTCAAGTGTTAAGACATTTTGTTTACAAATGCCAAAAGACTCATCAAATATATGAAACGCGGATATGTCACTACAAGCAGAGATGAGTGTAGGGAGATGCACAAGGTTACGATTTTAGGCGATACCAAAAGCATGGCGCTAAATCGTAGCGAAGAGTTTGGAAGTAGGATTTTGTGATCATCGCCTCCGTCGGCAATGCGAATTCCGTCGTAGCCGAGCGAAACGTGAACACGAA
>JASANN010000297.1:2118467-2175269 GCA_031762395.1 Calameuta pygmaea | reverse complement strand
GCGGAAGGGCAACCCCCGACACCATGGTCTATACGTGTAGCTGCTCTAACAGGGTGACTACCCTTATATGACTACTCAAATGAAGATGCTCGACCCGACCAAGGAAATAGGAAATGTAAGACAAGCACAATGGAAAGTGAGAGGGAACAGATTGAAACGAGAATACAGAAGGGAAGATAGAAATAAAGAAATTAAGAAGTAGAAAAGTAAGGAATAGGGGGTATATAAAAGTAGAGAAGAAATAAGGAAGTAAAGAAGAAATGAATCTAGAAATAGAAGAAAGTTGGAAATGAATGTGAGGCGTGATTCCAAGAGACCAGTATAGGAGACCGGCTCGAGGATGAATGAGCGCTCCGAGTCCGGGCACTGCCTCAAGCGCGCCCCCCACTCTCCGCCTACTCTCACTCATCCAGCCCTACACGACGAATTTGCACGCATACAATTTTGGGCAACTTCCAGTACTTCTAAATATGCTTGAGCAAAATTTCCGATTTCTAAATGTTAATATTTTACTTTATTGATTTAATTAATTATTTTAACATTCCAAACACCTAATTTATTAATATTTCAATTTGAACGTAATCTATTTTCGATATTCTACAATTTCAGTTCAATTTGTATCTACTCCGTACATTCTGCGAGATTTTGATTTACCCTCAATTTTATATTTTGAATAAATTTTGAAAATAAATCAAGATCCAATAATGTTTAGCAGTATTTAAAAAATAAATATATGAAAAACACTTTCTTAAAAATGTTTCAACAGTAGGCTTTTTCAATGGTTCTTGAGAATTTCTGTAGTTCCCGGTCTCGTTCTAAGGGTTGCTTGGGGAACCAGCGGTGAGTAGCGGAGAACCTCTGCCCGCCCAAGCTACAGGTTCGTGTGCACGTGTAGTTCGGCAACGACGGAATACGCGTTATCGACGGAGGCGTTGATCACAAAATCGCACTTCCAGACTCGCCGCTACGATTTAGTGCCATGATGTTGATATCGCCTAAAACCGTAGCGTTGTGCATCTCCCTACTCATCTCTGCTACAAGACTCCAGTGTTACTCCCGGACTTGACTCCCACCTAATTTAAACAGGTTTCCACCAGAGGACGCTAAGAACATGTTTATGAACACGCCCAGAGTATTGGATTCGAGCATAGTAAAGCAATTTAGAGAGAATCTACTTCATCAGCCTCAGAAATTAACCCATTTTAAGAATATAATTAGTAGTATTAATTTTCTTTCATCCCAGCAAGTGCTCCAGAATTTACAATCCATAATCGACTGAATTTATTTTCGGATTTCTAAAATATTTCTATATTCGCAATCATAAATTTGGCGTACTGAACCATCTCTGTTAAGGTCAACTTGTATCTTAGATTTTGTAGCGAGGATCAGAGTTGGTAATAATATTGTAAACGAAATCTATAACTGGGACACATAAATACTGTTGCTTTTGTAAGGCGTCTGAAAAACAAAATCGAATAATATTACTTTTATTCCATTATCACAGTTAACTTAAGGCTAGTGAAAATATAATAATTCGTCGTACCATTCGTTCGATTTTACTTATAAAAAAAATTGAGTATAACAAATATTATCCACAGCATGACATAGTGTACTCCGTCCCATACGATTATAAATTATTCCAGTAACATTATAAAGAACAGTATGGTATTCACATTTATTTGCAGCAGATCTTGTAGCTACAATCGCATTAAGCATATGCGCACTATGAATAATTTTTGGTTCCAAACAACATTCACCGAATAGCTCTCATTGTTATCCTGAATTTTGCGTTGATAGGATAATATTTATATTCAACTAATCTGTAGTTATGCTGTATTGTTATAAACATTAGTCGTATAGTTATTATAAATCGTAAATGATTATTTATTATGGCTAGGACACTTATAGCGTATCTTCATGATTTCGTATTACACTGCTATCTTCTGGCTTGCGGCAGTTGCAGATTCTGCTTTCCAGACCTTCTCCTTGCAATAGTGAACAACCTAAACGAAAAATTATATTGGGAATGAAATTAATTATTTCTATTCCGAAACGTAATCCTGCCAATTGTTATTAAGTTTCATATTTTTTTTCGTTGCAGATACTTTACATTGCATTCGGCAGCAGCTTCATCGGTAGAACACCAATATGATTTTCCCCATGTGCAAGGCTTTTGTCCGTAACTATAAGAACGTCTCTTTCTGGGACTTAAATGAGACATCGCTAAATAATCACTGGCAGAACATAATGCCAACTTGCTGCAGATCTTCTTGGTGTCACCATAGGATCTCAGTATATTTATTATACTCTGCTCATAAACTTCCATCAACATGGTGCACTGTACAACATCAAAGAAACAACGAGTCAATAAATTCATGTGAATTCTCTAAATATCATAGATCCTTCTCTAATATAACTTTATTATTACCTTGGATTGTTTACTAGCTGGAAGATACTTGCACACTTTCGTAACTGCTTGTTCAATGTCATTATCTATGGTTGGATTAGCGAGTAGTTTATCAATGGTCGATATAATTGCCTGACAAAGAGCACACTCAGCAACGGACTCTGACGACGAAACACATTTTTTATAATAAATAAATACATCAATTAAAAATCAAATATATTCAATATGATTATAACGGCGAATACCTTGGATTTGCTGAATATCGGCCTGACATAAGCCAATCATTGTGCAGACTTCTTTGGGCTCAACTTCTTGAGATAGAAGATCAATGACAATATCAGCATACTCCGTAACAAAATCATTGCATTCCTTCGAAATGGTCTTAGGCAGATGATTGCACACACCGTGCACAATTCTTTCTATTTCCTCCTTGTTTTTCTTATTCTTCAAAGCCTTTTCCATATATTGCATAACGAACTCACAAACGACACACTTTGTATCATCGGCCACCTTCTTGTGGGGAACCGGATGTAGTGGGAAGTCGGGGATTTCATTTGTCACTGAATAATTAGTATCCAATTAGTATCAATTGTTGCATTTACGTAGTCCATTAATATTCCTATGTTATAAGACAAAATACTTACTGATTTCGCCATCGTTGTCCAGCGGGAAAAAGTTCGTAGGGACCAATTGGTTTGGCAAATCATTTGATACTCCAGTGTTTTTGCTAGGATCGCATAATTTAATGTATACACACACTTCCTGCGGCGTAAGGTCAGCAATTAGCAGCTCGATGAGTTCCTTGCTGTAAATCTTGACCAAATCCTTGCACTCATCAGACAAGTCATTAGGTAAATGAATGCACAATTTGGACAGTGCGTTCCGTATGCTACTCTGTAAATTCATTGAATAATGTAACAATGGACATTCTAAATGATTAAGTTCTACGTACCAAGGGAAATTTATTACCTCGGTTTTGTTGTCCTTAATGACTTCGTACAATTGAGTAACAGCAAGGAGACAAAGTGGACAACTAGGTTTATCTTTGACGTCACTCTCGAGCATCATCTCTTTAGGAAGCGTCTCCCAAGCCTCCAAGAAGGACTGTGATGGACATACATGAATCATCGGGCAAACCTATAGAGCAGAAGAGTTAAGCGGTACCGATCTTTTGAGACAGTAAACATCAATGGAATAAGTTGCATCATACTAACCTGAGAAGGATCTATTTCTTGGACTAGGATCGCTACTACAGCATCGCCATAAGTGTCTACAAATTGTTGGCATTCACCCTCCACGCTCTTTGGTAATTTTTCGCAAATTTCGCCAATAATGTGTTTCACTTTACTCTGTAAAATGATCAAAGTATATCGTGAAGTGTCAAGTTATGACAAGAAAGGTTAACGTAAATTTATTTCTCATAATTTTAAGCATATGAAACACTTACCTCGGTAACAGGATCTGTGATAGCTTCCTGGACATAGTGTAAGAAGTATTCACATAAGGCGCAGGTCTGTTGGCCCTGGGCATCAGTCTGTGGCAATCCAAGATTACCAAAAGGCACATGCAATCTTTCAAGTGGAAGTTGCATTTCTTCTGCTTCCGTATTCTTATGTACATTTCTAATTCCAGCACCATTTTCTCCAAGATTCTTTTTCTTCTTGTTCATAATTTCAAGTCCAATCTGAGCTGGTTTCTCAGGAATTAGTGGCCAAATAGGTCCATTCTGCATAATGAAAACATGACATTGTTATTCAAAGGCCTTGTAATTTCGATTTTATAATGTCATGACTTTCAGAAAAATACTTACGAAAGCTGAGTTGTCTGGAGCCGGACAAAGACCTGCCATTTCACATACGGCATTGCCATTCAGTCCCATTGTTAAGTAAACGTAAATTTCTTTATAATACTCATCGACGATCGCCTTGCACTGTAAAAAAGAAAAGTATTTGAAATTTACAACATAAACTACTTTAAGCTACGAAAATATTCCAAAGAAACGTTAATTAATTATACCTCTGTGGCAAACGATCTAGTCTGTTTGCAAAGTCCTTCGAGGACTACCTGAAATTCGTTTACTGTCGTGTTGGCTACCAGAAGGTCCCTCAAGTGTGATACCAGTTGTACACACAATTTACAAGGAAGATCATCACTGACCTCGACCATACCCACACTGGACAGTGGTCGAATCTCAACTTCCAAAGGCTATTAACAACAATAAGGAAATTTAGTGTCGTAAAGAATCTCATTAGGCTATTAATATATAACCTACCTTATCGTCATCATTTTCATGTTTGTGGAATTTAGCACTACATTGGCCTGACAAATGACAAATATTGTCCGCGTTGAAGTTCTCTTGAAGATGCGCATAGATGTTATTGAAGTAAGTTAAGATTATAGAGGAGCAGGCATCGGAGAAGGAGCTCATACGACCACAGACACGGAGCATCCTCTCCAAAAGATTGTCGCGAGACGTATGGGTGAATTTATCCTGCATGTGTGTCGCGATCGTGTAACACTTAGAGCACTCATCTGGTTCCAGTTCATCATTAGCCAAGGATTTAGGTTTAGTTTCATCAACCTGATAGACATTAATATAAGAACTTGTTGAATAATTGAAGTTCACTTATTATCACTCGTTAGATGTTTTCTACAATACACTAATATGATTGTTAGACAGAAAGCAAACGTAAAGAATCTCTAGTATAATAGTCAGAATTTTTGTTACGCCAATATAACGTATTTCATTGTTTTTTAAATTTTCAATTCATTTTTTATATGGATTAAACACAAAATACTACATGTAGCATAATCGCAAAGATCAATAGCTAATTGTTTGATCACGAAACTTCCGACCGTAGTCTTTTTAGAAAGTAACAATGATTTCTCAAATCTTTCTAATACAAAGTGAATGCAGTAGCTATTTTCTCATTTCATGACGGTGCTTAGATCATAAATAGTCTGTTTCTTCAGAAACAAATGTGTCAAGGAATGATTATTACTTCTTTCATTGTGTTGTGATATTCCAGCAACAGCTTGTCTATGTGAGCCGAGTTGCAGAGTCCAGCAACGGAACAGACAACAGAGGGGTTCATCTGGGACGCCAAAGTCTCCACGAGCTCAGGAATGAACTGATCTACCAATTTGTCGCATTCTGCGACAATCGGCTTTATGTGAATAAGCGCACAGCTGCCTTCAAACACAAGTTTCAAATCCTCCTGAGTTTCATTGCTTTCCAATTGATCGCGTGCTTGTTGCACCATATCCTTGCAAATTCCACAGACGTCATCTTTGTCCTCAGGAACTGTCATTGATTCCCAAACCTTTGAAATACAATGCTTTGTAGCATTGCACCCTGCTGCGGACCTATGGTTTGTCAATTCCAAACAAGAGCATAGATATTAAATAATATTATCACCCAACATACATCACTTATCATGTTTTAAAATAAATTAATATGACTCTGACTGTGATAAACGTATGTGTCATATTATTATTTTGATGAATTCAAGTCCTGCAGAATTTAATACTTCATAAAGGTTTGAGTGTTTTTATTATTATATGAGATATCGTTGTCGAGCGTCATTATTAAAACATGATACAGAGTAAGTGAGTCATTGTATATTTTAATTTTATAAAACACTGGAATCTACTTAACCACCTATATACATTTCAAGAATTATACAAAAGAGGACCGTGATAATTTAGTATGCTCTCACTTTCTGTAATCAAGCTTAGTGTCAGCAGATATCCAATGTTTTGAAAATTTGGTAAGTTAGTATGTTCACCCGATGAGTACAAAGTCTCCATATCATATGAACATGAATGAGTCAGCAGTGAATAACTATCAAAAGCTGTTGGAGCTAACTTCTTTTACCTATGGACATTAGCCATGTATGTACAAGTAGCTGGCCAAGATAAACACAATTATTTGCAATTCGTATGTATGCCATGCTTCGTGGTAGAATGTTTATTTATAACGTATTAATATCAGTTTCAGCATTCCTTCTTGGAAATGGTACAGTAACCTAACCAGTAAAACTATAATTATGGTGATTAGATACCTTAATACATATGGTGACATGACATTCGTAGATCAAAGAAAATCTCTAAGTGATTTATTTATATCTTTGAAAATCATAGTTTATCATTATTATATTTTATTATTAATAATGTCAAATTTTGCTGTTGCCACACTTACTTCAGATCCTGACACCAGTATGATGGTCCCCATGTACAGGCTTTAGAGCCTAAAAGATGAGGTGTTTCTTGTCCCTCCGAATTTATCACCACTCTGGCAGTTGTTACTAAGAAAATATTAAAACCCATATAGCATGCATCCATCTATAATCTATTTTGCTAAGTAGCATAGATACATTTCACCAATTAAAATGCAACTCAGTAACCATCTGTACACAGTAAAATGCAAGGAGAAAGGAGCATAACATTAACGAATTAAATTAATCCATCGACTGAATATATTGTTGAAACACGTTTAGAAGTTTAATCAGCAATATCATATGCAAATAAAAAATGAGTGTTTGTATCAGTAGCCTCCCAGCTTACTTCTGATTTGCTACATATTTTTAATTCAAAACAGGAACGATTGACTAATGTTCCATCGATCTCTCCCTCTCTCAAAATTTATCGATAAAACTCATCAGTTTGCAGCATCCTATGAAACTGACTCATGTTTTCTTTGAACTATTAATGAGAAATACCATTATCCTAGATGACTAACTAGAAACCAATGACTTCAATAGAGACAATAATGGCAAGTAGGAATTTCTAAGAAATAATTGTAATCATAGTAGGCAGTGAAATTACGAAATTATATAATGCAGAGAAATCATGGAAGAGAGTTTATCAGATGTTTTTGCGCAAAATCTAGAATTTTCTACTTTCGAAAAAAAAACCAGCAAATAACCATCACAATGCGTGGCAAACAAAAATGGTGACTTGTAAAATACGACGTACAAGTATAAGACACATTAGCAACCTAGAAGTACTATAACTAATCAGAATGGATTCAGGTAAGCTATTTACGTCGTTGGTCAACAAAGAAATGCCTTATTGCCAAGTTATTGTTGCTGTAAAAGAAAACTTATAACAATTACTCACCCGCCAGTGTCGCGCAAAGCGCGAATAATATTGCCTTCATTCTTTTCTGGATTCCCTCAGATTAATTTGATATTGTTCACGAAATATGCAAAAATAACTGCCCTTCGTACTCAAAATAACTCTCTTCCCACGAAAGATCCACTTCCAATATTAACTGAAGATGACTGGCTGACTTCCTGTCACTGTAGATAAAGCGCACTGGATCTTGTCAACGTTCTTTTCCTCTGAAAAACAACTCACGCAGCAAAGTCCTCCAGCTTTTGGCCAATCAGAATTGCGCATGATCGGTCACGTGATAAGAATTTTGTTAGCTGAAGTTTATGACGCCATTGCAAAATTGCAGCAGCACAAGAATATCAATGGAGTAGTAGCCGATTTAACGTTTGTCGATAAATTCGTAAAAATTTCTCTTGTACCGACTTACGCTTCATATCAAGAGACAAGTTCTGTATTATATATTTAATACGAGTATAATTCAAATAGTGGCGCTGCTGTGCAAGAACTCCGTTAAAACCTTTATCTACAAAGACTACTCGTGAAAAGAAGAAAAATGGAACAATGGGAAACAGATAATTTATTATAAAAACTAGGATACGTAGTACAATTAGAATTATCTTTCACGTCGTGTAACTCTGACATGCAAACCATTTTTCGCTCTGATAACGAGTTCGCCAGTCAAGCTTATTTCCTCCCGACGTTCTGCAGCCTCAATTTTGTATTTTCGCAATACACCTGAGATTATAACTTTCTCTTCTAAAAGTGCAAACTTTTGTCCTACGAAATAAAAATTTATACTGTCAATTACTTTTGTTGACTCATCTTATAGATTATATCGTTAAGGCTCGTACCAATACAATTTCTTGGTCCTGCGCTGAAAGGTATATAAGCGTATGGATGTCGACCAGCACAATTTTCTGGTAGAAAACGATTTGGGTCAAATTTATCTGGATTTGGGAACACTGCAGGGTCGCGATGTAACATTGGCAGGATCACCATGGCTGTGGTTCCTTCAGGAACAAGAAACTTTCCTATCAAATATAAAAAAGGTTAACAGTCAATATTAACTTTCATACATAATTAAAACAATATTTACCTATGCGAACATCCTCTGAGATTCGTCTTGCCAATAAAGGAACACTAGGATATAATCGGAGCGTCTCTTTAATACATCTTTCAAGACACTTCATACTTTGCAGATCACGCAAAGTCGGTCGACGTCCATTATCATTCTCACCAAAAATATCAGCCAGTTCGCCTACCACTTCATTCTGAAACTCAGATACTTTTCTATAGAGTTTATTCAAATGTAAAAGGACAAAGAAATTTATACTTGAATATTTGGATGGCATCCAAGAAGATAAAGCGTCCAGCTAACGGCAGAGGAAGTCGTATCATGTCCCTGATAAATAATTTATATGATTGTATAAATCGTTGAATTTTAAAAATACTAGAGAATTAAACTTTCGTACCTCAAACATAAAGGTGTCAACCTCTTCGCGTATATCTTCATCGGAGAGAGAAGTTCCATTTTGTGAGACCTCTATAAGTAAATCTAGAAAAGCTAGTCTCTTGCGTCCTTCTGAATTTAGATATAAAATAAAAAATAATCATTTAAATCACATAAATATAAATATTTTTCGCAAATTGCCTAATTATACAGAGAATAACTAACCATCCTCTGAAACAGTCTCGTTGCGTGTTCGTTTGATTTCACGACGTCTTTCAGCTATTACCTGTTTCACAATAATTATTTAATATTAAAATATTCGTCCACATCTTGAAGTTCGATTGATTCAAATATTTTATTTATTACCTTATTCGAAAATCCATGAAGTATACGAATACATTCTTGATGCTTCTTATAGAGGGACGTTAATCGAAACAAACAATCCGGATGATACCAGAGAGTAGCCTGACGCGTTTGAATGATGCTTCCAATTCTAAAAATAAAATTTTGTTAAATATTTTGGAAAAAAAATTGAGTTAAAAATTATCAATAACTCACTCATATACAGCGCGCACGTAGTCACTGTCACTGTCGTATTGCGCAAAAACTTGACGACCCATGGCGGTTTCTACGAATGATCTAGGAGTTAGGATGGTTAGTTGAGAAAATATGTGATTAGATTCTTACCGCAAATTATATCCAAGGCGCAGAGAGTCACATAGGGAAAGATATTAAACGAGTCTTGGCCAATTTCGCGTGACATTTTGTTAACGAGCAGTTCAGTTTGTTCGGCGAAGACCTCAACAAAATCCTCTAGGATTTTGAAATGGAAGGTTGGCGTAAGTATCTTCCTTCGATTATGCCATTTTCTTCCTGAAAATCAATTATTCCCTCGATAGTATCATGACCACGATTTTACTTGTATTAAAATATATTATTATTAAATAATATTTATTCTTTTACCAGAACCTGTCAGTAGACCCGTTCCTAACCATGGCTGAAGGAATCGATAATCAGAACTCTTGTCGATATGGCGATTACTTCCTAAAATGGGTTCTACGGTAGTTGATTTGCTGAGAAATACGTAAGGATGGTTACCAAGCCATGCTTTATTGATCCCCTCTTGATGACCCCATAAAAATCGCATAGCCATAAGTCGTTGAAACAATTCTAGTAAAGAAAAATTAACATTTTCATAAATCTAAATACTCTTCTAAAGCAGGATAAGTTACATAAACATGAAAGTATCAACAACTGTTTCCGTGGTGTAGTGGTTATCACATCCGCCTAACACGCGGAAGGTCCCCGGTTCGATCCCGGGCGGAAACAGGATTACTTTTATTTTTTTTAAATATAAACTAAAATTTTTAAATAATTTATTAATATCCAACGAAAGATCAATAAATTATTTTAAAAAATGTATTGTTTATAAAAATTCAATATTCTCCAATAATCGGTCAAAAATAATAATGTTACAAGTTTCTTATTATATTCATTGATCCAGACACAATATGACACATTCACGTAAATATCCAGATACTATTTCAATATCCCAGTCTGGCGAACAGCAGACAAAACTTACCATCATGATCCACATTAAGTTCTACAATATTGCCAAGAATCGGTAATCCAGGTGGTCCTGGTATTTTTTTAAAATATTTAATAACTCGTCTCCTTTTTTGCCACCATCGACAGATCCACCATACGAAAGTTATTAACACCACGAATAACCACGGATTCATTTTTCTACTGATAACAGTGGTGTCCCGTAACGGCCACTTTTTCGTTAAAAACACACAAACATGTAAAATTACAGAAGACTCCTGTATATCAGGTAGGATGCTCTGTAAACTGTCACACTGCATAAGTTCTGTGTAATACGGAATTGATATTATGTTGAAGTCAAGTGTCTTGAGAACGTTTAAATAAAGTAACTTTATCGTTAATGAACGTGAGGGCAATGCTGCATTCCTTGGTATTTCGCTGGGTCAGCTCGTGCCTCAAGCACACGTCGTCAAAAAAAAATTATGACAAATAATCAAAATAATGTCACAGTACAATATCACGCTTTGTGATTCTTTCCAATGATTACCTTGTTAGACGCAACATAATCGATTGACAGTCGATGATTAATAAAAAAAAATAATATATTTAAAAGAATTATGACCAGACCATTGTCGATAAAGCATAAGCATTCGGCAACTTACGTTTTATGGTTCATCGTTACATCAGACGTGCGACACTACCGATTGTCGATAACCCTGTAGTCTGCTCTAAATACGGCAGATGACAGAGGCGAAGTTGCGCCTCACTATAAATCCTGTAGGATATTGACATAACTTCCAGGGGAGTTTCTATGCAGATACGTACATATATGCGCGTACGACGCTCTCCTTCGTTACTAAGGACAACCAAGTAACGAAACACATTTTGTGAGAATATTCCAACAGCAGTGTTTACGTTCCTGACGCAAAATCAAGAATATATTTACTTCTTACTTCTCGTCTAAGGTATATTAGCATATATATTATATTTGCACTCGTTCTCCCAGTCTGTAACATAATTAATAATCAAGAAAATAATATTGTCTTATCCAACAGATTATCTAAAGATTTTCGTTACATAAGAACAAACAAAACAAGAGTAATCTCTGTCAATGTATAAAATAGCTATTAGCACTTCCAAAAGTGTAATCCTATTACAGCATAATGTATATGACATAAAAATCCAAATACAGATTGCTCTGCAGATAATGATAAACGCGTATCTGATTGGGTCCACCAGTGTAAGCTGTGGTCCCACAGGTAAACCGATCAAAGTTGCAAGGTGCAGAATTGCCAGTAGCTGTCGCAGTCAATTTCTGGTTAATATGTCAGGACCGACTAGAGAATCAGTAGGAGGGTCGTCTTTGATCCTGCCTTTTCCAAACGAGCAGTCTCGTGCCGCCCTTGTACAAAACTCACCTTCCGAAAACTCACCCTTCAGGTCACGCGCCCCGAGCGTGCGGGAGGGTTAGCAAATCCAATTTTATTGTTTGCTCGTCGAAAATCATCTAAATTACATCTCCCGCTTTCCAGGCACGAAAAGAGAAGCCGTCGAGACGGTTCCTCGACGTAAGGTCGAATTCGAAACACTTCCTCCTCACTCTGTACTCTTTCTCTCTCTCTGTCTGAGCAATAAAGAACAAAAGAGAAATAAACAAATAAAATAATACGCGACACCTTTAACAATTGTTAGAGATTCGCGGCAGTCCAAGCATCCGACGCTAGACACCTACCATAGGTTCTAGGTTATGTTACGGAACGTCCTTACTTTCCTTCTTTACTGCTGTCAGTTACGGAACCTTCCCTTCCTTCCTTCCTTCCTTTCCTTAGGCTGACTCCTCAAATGAGGCGATGTCCCATTATTCAGTTTACGGAACGTAGTCTAGCGCTGCGTTAACTAAACCACAGAATACAAAGGATATAGAGACGCCGCATGAGTATGACTACGGACTTACCTTCAGGCGTGCACGTAGGCGTGGTACTTCTTTGTCGACAGATGCTGCCAGACATTGGCTTGTTTGCCAATGATGTACCAACAGCCGTCGTTGTCTCCGAACTGGTTTATTTTTATGGCATGCCATAGACAAGGAAAACAAGATGGCCAACGAACGCGACGGAGTGAGTGAAAATATGTAGTGGCGATACAAGGGACAAAATGACAGTGTCACAGGAATAAATCGGCTGGACTATCTATGGGCGCCATAGCCATAGATCATTCCATTGTACAAAAGAGGGAGTGTATACATATCATATATATCTCTGGTATATTATAACCTGACCTTCTTTCTCTCTCGCTCTATGTACACACTCCGGGGACAATGGCTCGCAGAATGTGCGGTGTTTGGTCTCCATTAATATCGGATCGACTGGTGGATGGTTACTGCAGGCCCACCTCTCTTGTATCTCTTTTTTATGGAGCCATATGTCTTCTGTGCTCCGCGTCCCAGTGCTGCTGCCGCTCATTTGTCAGCTCGCAATCTGCCACTCTTGCGATTTGATGCCACCAGTCAAAACACACTGGTGCGTCCCCATAGCACCTACGCCGATTTCCTAGCCAATTTTTTTTATATGCCTTCTGTTACTTTTTTCTGTTTTTCTTTTTTTACACAGAACATCCCTTTAATGCCTGATACAGAAGTTCAGCGTGATTCACGTTAGCGATGTGAAAGGCAAACGCTTACCCGTTACATTGTACTAACTAAGACCATAAAGGAGATCGTAAAATGATAAGCATTAATGCGTCTAATGATAGAGAGTTACGTGAGCACCTAGCGTTACTCTGGATTACAACATCATTTCATCCTGTAACTACGGTAAATTCCAATGTTTCATAGAGTTATTATAATTCGGTTTTATCGTCATTGTTATAGTGTAACATCTCTAGTCCTTGGATAACGTTGCACTGAGGGTGAATCTTTGTCCACAAAAGGGCAGAGAAAAGTCGAGTTATCACGAGGGCATTAGAGAGACAGTGGCGAGTAAAAAAAATGTACACCCCCTTTGGGAGCATTTAAATGATTCGATACTACCCACTGTGTTGACGGAGGGTTCACCATAAACTAAATTCGTACCCCTACCTACATCTGTGCCCCAGGGGTCTCCTTATCTGCGTTTAAATGAAATAAATCCCACGTTGGTGTCGTATGCTGTATTATTTTATACAGTGAATTACGCGATGTCTTTGCTGGGTGGGGCAGACTCAAAAAATTACATCGTCCCCGGATTCATTCAGAAATGACCATTTCTGAGATAATCAGAACAAGGACAAGAAAAAGTGTAATGCTAAAAAGTCATACATGCTTGTCTTTTATTTTAAATATATAACACGTAAACATACAGGGGGGGCAATGCAAAGTACGTAAGCGCGAAATAGCTAGAGGGTCTGGATTGTATTGTATAATATCAATGGAGGCTCGTCAGGGTGGCGATGATCGCATCGCATTACCAGTGAAGCGTTCTATGAGCGGCTGCCACCACTATGGGCATCTATGGGCGTAGAACCCCATGGCGTATTATGGCGTGCCCTGTCACCCCTCGTGGCTCGGCTGTAAAATAAACGATACCTAATTATACGCGTCCCCGTTCGGCGTGAACCAGAAAGGGCGAGCAAGTGCGCGCGAAGGTGCCTGCCGCTAAATGGGATTACGAAATTACAATTAAGATTGATCGTAGCGAGCGATGCATGTTCCAGAACGACTAGGACTCTCAGTGATATTGATACACATAACCTAGTAGCTTGATGAAAAATAATAATAATATAAAAAATCTAATCAGAAAAGCATTGGGATACGATGCAATGAAAAATATGGACCATCAGTCGATTTAATTTTTTTAAAATAAATCGTTTTAGGTGCATTTAAAAAAAATATTTTTCCAACAAATTTTAACATCTGGGTTCGTACTGTAATATATGTATATAGGGTAGGTGTCTGCGTGAGAGGGCTCGTATTTTTGGGCTGGGTGTTGCCGAGAGGGTGGCTCGCTGTGGGTTTGCCGGGCGATGATTAATTAGCGTTTGATGAATATGTATGAGAGGCAGCCAGCTTTGCTGGATGTGTATATATATATTATATATATATACATGTATATAGTATATAACATAGGTATAGATATAGCAGAGTCGTAGGAAACATCCCCTGTAGCAGTAGCGGATCCAACTCCGAAGCTACCCTCAGCGATCCTTCGTCGAAAACCCCAGCCTCAACCCCAACCCCAATGCCAGACCCTCGTAGCGGCGCGTTTCAGCTCGGCTGAGTCTTCGCCGCGTAATGTTTAACAATGCGTTTCGCCAAGCGAGCCCGTGTGGCTCCTTCTGCCGTTTCAAACTAAATTCTCACTAGGAGTCTATAGCATCTAGCTCTTCGCCAAGGAACTCGAGTTTCTCTCCCTCTCTCGCTCTTTCGTTTCCTTCTAAGAGTCTAGCTCGCTCTCTCATGGGAATCACGAATATCGCTGGCAATTTGAATAATCGGAGGTATAACCTAACCTGACTTTCCTCGCGCCGGGCACAATTTGCCACGGTCTTTTGGAATCGGGTCGACCTTAATCTCGAGCCGGTCTAAATTACTCGTAGTTTTCGTGGATTACGAAATTCAAATGTGAAAGGTCAATTGGACTAGTTGGCCTCTGTCGGTATTATTACGTGATCGTGTGGAAATGTAATTTATTTTTAAATTTGAGAGACACTTGATTTACGTGGTTAGACTTTATTATGGGTGGGAGAGAGAGAGAGTAAAACTTTTCTCAACACTTCGATTCGTTGTCGCACCACGGTGAAAATATCAAAATGGAAGGCGAAGGCTTAGATTTTGGTTGAGCCGAAAGGCTCCTGGATTGTTCGCAAGAGGAGAACAATGCAAACAATGGCGGTTGGGCGCCGCGGTGAGCCCTGGCTTACGCGTGAATACAATTACATTATGAACTCGATTACCATTTAAATGGAAACAAACGTGAAATGCTAAAATACGCCGCCCCCTTCGTGGCACGCCCCTGACACTCTGGTACCCAACCGTGTTTCCACGCTCAAGCGAAACACCGTGACCATATATGCGTGGCAGGATACGGCCCTGACTCCTCGATCATTGGTATGCAAATTAAGAGGTCATCCAGTTTTTAGAAAAAAATAAAAAAAATAAGCCAGAGTGCAAAGCTAAGGATTAATCAATCGTGCAGGTTGAAATTTTAACCATCCCCTTTTACATACCTTTCCTTGTGTATGTTGATTTATTCATTTACTATATGACGGTTATACAGGAATGGACTTATAATCTCGATATTCGGAGGCTTTGGATTTTTTTTTGGTTTGAGAAAAAATTTACAAAATTTTACGTGTCCTTCGTCCCCTATCATTATGCAGTTAATTTCTTAATGAACCGCATCGATCGAGGGTGCCGATGTCCTGGACTCGTGCACTGATTTCACGGGCCACCTGTCGCACTGCTGGTGCAGCCTCCCCATTGCTTTCAGCATATTCGACACGCAGGGTGTAAAAACATTATTTTATAGGGTATGCAGATCGCCGTGAAAATTAGCTTGAATTTGATACCAAGTCGCCGCGAGAGGTTGATTCGGTATGTTACTAACAGAATTACGTTACAGAGATGAATGCGTGATTTTTCAGATTCTCCTTAGAAAACCAACCCCTACGAGAATACACGGTGATACTTGCTTTCACCCTGTCACGGTGTTAGGACACTTCTATTCAAACCGTACAAATATTTTCTCCGTCCGACTGTTACCTGACAGTTTGCCAATCACAATAGACATGCATCCCTCAATTCCGAAAAATCGGTAAAAGAGGGTGTGTAACACCCCCTGGGCATTTAATTCCTTCCACATTCAGAGTCAGGACGAACCGATCTACCGGCAGATAACTAATGTTCGTTATAGCCTTTCCTAAAATCTCATTTTGCTCCCCCAAGCAGTACCAACCCTTTGACGTCCCTCTAACGGGAATCCAATGCCTCGGTCAATCTAAGGAAGGTTCAGGGTTAAAATCTCATCTCCTCGAACTCAATATAACAATCGGTTGTCAATTCTCTTCTTCGCCTCGAAAAACGATCGGCAATACCAACAGCAGTAGCGGCAGTAGCACCAAGAGGAACATACGGTCCCGTAGGGGTGGTTCCATAGATAGCAGTGGTCGGTGTCACCATCCTGACAAAAGCTGACCAGTAGGAAGGACATTCAGATGGTAATTCGCGCACGTCTAATATACACCCCCTATATACGAATCCCCTTTACAGACGATTTCAGAAGCGCCTTGCACACCCCACAAACATTCGCGCGAGAATCAAACCAAATATTGGCAATATCATCCCCTACAGCATTGTCCCTCGCCCCCTCCCCGCCAGCCCCCCTCCAGTCACGAGCTTCAGGGGTCGGGAACGATGTCCATTTGAATGCACGATTCCACACTTATTCTCACAGCAATACCAGCCAGTAGGATATTATAGGATTAGGTTATAGGGGGTTGATCCTTCGAAGGGTGGCAAAAATTTCGAGTGCACTCGCGGATCGCCAAGGGTCCTCGAGGATATCGTGACGCTAGGAGGAAGAGAGACCCAGTTGACTAGGTCGGTTTGTCGATTTTACAAGCCCCGATTTAGCGAGGATCGTTCCTGCTCGTCCAAGGGCTGGAACTGGCTGTCCTCCCTTCCGCCCCTCTTCATCACGTGCCATCCCTCGTACAGATAGACGGACGCAAATCTCCCTCGATCGACGTTGCAGCACGCGCCGCGATTACGCGATTACGCGTGTCATCTCATCCAAGGGTTGGGCAGGGGGGGTGCGATCTGTCGTGCAAGGGCAAAGTGCCCGCCGAACGGTCTAGCTCGTAATCGCTGACCTGGAAGATGCCTTCGTTGGACCCACCCCTATTTTTACACCCCACTGAAATACTGATATAAAGCAACCATCTGCTCCCTTAACCTGTCCTCGTGACACCTGAGTGTCGGGGAGGGGGGGGGGGGGGTCGCGAAAGATAAAATTTTAAGAATGCGATTGCGCTTAATACCCTTAAGAAATTACCTTGTACCAAGATTTATGGATCTGTCTACGAATCGTGAATCTGGATGGTCCTGTTAAGGGCTACTTAGGGGGTCTCGTACGTGTATCGTCCTTGTGTGCGAATTTCGTATAAGGGCGGATGCTGGGGCTTTACCCAATAAAGATCTCCCACGCAGGGTACAAGGGGCGTGTGGAATTGCATCCAGTGTATACCTAGCAGGGTTTTCGATGTCGTTCTGGGACAGGCGAGAGGACGTCTCGAATTAAGGGTTGGGCTGGCTCGTGGCACGAGCCGCCACGTGACACTGCCGCTTTCTACAAACAGCATTATGCACGCTCGCGCTAACATAAATTACTGTGGGTTTAATATTGGACGTTGGTCTGAACTGCGGGCGACCACCTCCCGGGCAAAACACGTTTAACGCCCTGAAATCGCCGTTTTCACCCTTCGTTGAAGTCGCCTCGGGGTCGCATTACTGTCGGGTAGCATTGAAAAATCCAATGAAATGTTTGTAATTCGAAAGAGATAAATATTTGAAAATTTCAATTTAATCGATGATTATAGAATTTTGGTTAAAAATTTTCCAAAATTATGGATATTACATTTACTTTCAGGTCTTCGAGGGTCCTCGGAATTCCCAGGATCTCACAATACGTTCATTCATTAATTTCATACCCCTGTAACCATTCGGCAATTAGTTCTTTATTTTTTTTTCTCGCCATGAACTGACCTGAGAAAATTCTGGACCAACGCACTGAATTCCTAAAAGAGAATGATACCTCGATAAGTGGACACCCCGTTGAGACTGGAGACGTCGCAGACGTATACGTCGGCATGAATGAAAGCCACGTTAAGTTTATGAATGAAATGATGCAGGAGTTCGGGTCCATGAGGATACATGCCCCAAGAATGTTGGCCCGGTCGACAGTTACATTTTAATCCTGGGCAAACCGAGGGTAAACCCGGATGCCGGCTCTTGATATACGATCGCGGTTACCACTACTATTCCAGTTTACCCCGCTAATTATGCAGTTTATCTACACAGACCCTAGTCATACATACATATACAGCCGTAAAACAAGAGTAATGGTCAATGATAGCAAATGCAACCAAAATCAAATGGCCAAAGACAAAAGATGCTACGATTCCCATTGCAGCCAACTAAAAAAAAAAAGATTATAATCAAACAAAAAAAGTCAAAATTTGTTTTGGTCCAGATGACTGGATGCTGCGAATGTCCGTCTATTTTTCATGTGACAATTAACACCCTGTCGCGTGGCCTGAACGCAATTAATTAAAAGATCAAAATTTATTTATAACCTACAAGTCAGTCAGTCACTCGGACAGAGATAGTACAGGTCTTTTCAATGTAAGCGGACCTAAGTCTCTCGTAATTCAGAGCAAACAAACACGACTCGCGAGATGAGGCAAACTCGTGATCGTAAATAACGATTCCCCACTACCAACCATTGTGCACAGTTCATCCGAGTATTCAAATAAAGATGCTGTGCTCGGATGAGAATTGTAAGATAGGAAGATATCACACTATATAACTTTAGAACTATAAATGAGATTCTGCTTCGGGCCGTTGTCATCGTCCTCTTATGTAATACTCACGTGTGACAGTCGCTATCGCTATACTCGAGCGACTTCATTATCTCTCCCTACTATTCTCCTATCTATGTACAATCTTTGTCCTTATGTACATATGTGGAATGTGGTATACATATGTATGACTTTGACGGCGGGTCACGTTCAACCTTCGCGTCGGCCGATCTTATTCGCGCCGTTTTGCAAAGCTACGCAAATTCCTACGACCTGACGAGATTTTCCTTTTACCAAATTTCCTTCACGAGCTTTAGCTTCGCCAGTTCGACGAATATTTCGGAGCGATCTGTTTACCGTGACTCTAGATGAAAATATTTGGACCACTCTCGAAGGATGGAATATGCGTCACGAAGTACTTGAACTACTTGAATTAATAATTCAGCCACAGCTACAACGAGTATAGATAAGGGGAATTAATAATTCCAGGAAATATTATAAATTTTTATAATTTTTTTCTATATCGATCATTGCGGTAGGTTTTCTTGGGTAGTACTTCAAGAACACTGGGTATAAACCCTGTATCGTATTCCATGCTGCGGGACAAGTGGCATACTTCATGTTGGTCGGTCGATAAGAAGAATTTGGATGCATTTAAATTTTGAGAAAAATTTTTTTTTAATATTTATTTATTTTATTCGTATGTCACAGTTCACGGGACGTCATGAGTAATCACGTTACTCTGTTGCGTAATCCATATCCGATACCAGATATATCACGAGAAGGAATCTGGGTATTACGTGGACCAGTGCTGGGTGAAAATGTCTCGGTAAACGACACAAGATGGTATGCAAGATTGAAACCCCACGAACGTCTCTTTGCTCATCACACGTTGAACAGCATCCGAAAGGATCAGCGTCTCATCAGACCAAAGGTAAGGAAGGCAATGAGAGACGGACGAGTATTTCCCAAGTTTTTAAAATAATTTGTATCTAAAAGTGGAAGTGGGACGAAGGGGGGGAAGATAAAAAAAAAGCACAAGACGCCATTCTTCATCCGGGTCGCAAGTATTGATCCAAAGTATGCGAGGACAAGGCGGTGCAAGGACTTAATTTAAATTTATTAGCCGTCTCTAATCAGTTATAACTTGAATGAGCTTCTCGAAGAAGATCAAAGGATTATTGAGCGGATTTCGATCTTGCTGCTATAATCGTGCTCAAGCATTATGCTCAATTTCAGGTACCACAGGATTCACTTGATCTGGCACTGTCCTCTGTTTACAAGCACGATGTCGATACTCTGGTGCCAAAGACGTACGTTCCAATGCAGGCAGAAACATTGGGAAAGGAAACGTGGCGGGTACTGCGTAATCAAATCAAAGTATGTATTTAAATTCCATGGGTATTTCCATTTGACAGTATTTCAATATTGCTCCATGGAATATAGTTGGGATGAAGGGTCGACTAGTATATTTGGCAGGGAGAGACGAATGAAAAAAATTAGTGTAAAAAAAAATTGTCTTTTTCTCAACATCGATCCGAGGTCTTGATCTAATTTTTACAAAGTAGCATTCGTCACAGTGACTTAAATATCTTATGTCATCGAATCGAGATAATGGATATCAATAATTTACTACCGATCGTCAAACAAGCGACAATGACATTTTATATAAATTTTATTACTCCCATCGCCGTCTGCTTCGCCGATTAGATATTGAAAATCGATGCCGATTGGATTTAATCTGTATTTCTTATCTTTTTTTTGAAACTGTTATCAGACATACCATTTTTTCATACTTTACAGGTATACTGGAAGCCGCCATCTCTCTTGGGACATCCTATTAAATATGCTGGATCTTATGGGACTAACGATGTTGCTAGCAGCGTACCAAGGGACACCATACAGAGGATACATCCGAGCAGTTTGAAACTGGCGATCGATGGTCCTCATACGGATCAAACGAATCCCGGATATAGCCGGAAGGTCGATGGAACTTTCTACAGTATCTAACTTCCGGAAGTTGTTCGGACACGTACAACCTGACGTCTGATATGAGATAAGGCGTGGGACAGAGAACGTGACAATAATCCTGTTACACGAGGAGCACGGATATGTTTGGTGTTTTTGTACATGAGAATTTGATAGAGAAATCTGAGAACCCACTGATACCTCTTTTACAAGTAGTTTGATAAATTTTGAAAAATCAGGTAATAATTAAATGGTCTTATAGAAGCGATTCAGGAATAATAATATTCTGTTGATCTAAGACACATCAAAATTTCTATTGGCTAGTATCGTAGTAGCATTTGTGATTTGATATATATATATATATGATAGAAGTAATAGAAATCTGTCTTCTGGTAATATGCCCTTACGATTGTCAGTTGGTAGTCTGTGCAGTTGGAAAGTGAGTCGGTGCCGAGATGTTCAGTGCTCAGTGCTCAGCGAAGGGGCAGAATGTCCCATTACCCGGTAATCCTTGTTTGTAATAAAGCAGCACCCCGCTGCCTACAAGCCACCCCTGTGGACCTATTTCACCCGCATATGCTCTCCTCATGGAATATCATTTATGTCTCACCTCCCCTACGGGTTCCTTGCCCCGTTTAACCCCAAACCACCCTTCAGTCGTCAGCCTATCTTTATACATAGGTGGGCCACCTAATCCAACCATGATTGCGCGTGCTGCCACCCTCGAGTTAACTTTCGGCCTTTCTTTCGCAACCCTTAGAGAATATTTTACGTTAAAATTATCCCTGCGCAATGACGAGATCGGCGTGTTTGATACATACGTAAGTAGGTATAGAAATTATGTTTTTTTTTTAATTTTTTTTTCCTTCATCAGGTATTATTTTGTGTCTCAAGTAGGTATTGTCTAATGTTTTACTTACTTGGCTAAGGGTGTTACTGTCAGGTAGGGGTTGCTCAAGAGGGGTTAAGTAGGAGGGAAATTAAACAGCTTACGGCGAACGGTTGCCTGCATGGATTACCTTGGTCATTGGGGTAGATTGATTTGCTCTTCTGGTACAGGGATGGCGTCGAAGCAACCCCCAGGGTTCAGAGGGTGGCCAAAGAGAAGGATCTGAGATACCCGCGGGGTCCCGTGGCCAACCGGCAAGCCAACCAATTACTTGGCCGAGCGGTTTTATTTGTATTTAATTCTTATTTAATTTACTTTTTACGGCTTCCTGACTGCCGGGCGCCCGTTAACGGAAACGGCGGCAGGGATGCCACCCTCTCGAATCTCGCTGCAGCTCTGCACGAAAAGATTCTTCAAGCGAAAGCGATCGCATCGCTAAAACGAATCTATGGAAAAGCAAACTTTCGAGCGACGCTTATATCATATATCCCGTCGATAATAAAATTCGAAAAAAAAAATTGCTCCAATAAACCAACAGCATTAACGGTACAAAACGCGTATCCGATATATCGATCGAGTTCTATTTTTAAGTCGAAATCTCAATTTCTTTTTTTTTTACCAAAAAAAAGACTTCGACACCCACCCATACTGCGCGCGTGACAGACGCACCAAATAAATTCCCCAATGTTTTCCAAGATTTAGAAAGTTATCGAAACCGACTTTCCAAAATAAATAGAGTCGGCAGGTTTGGCCCGTGAAACGGCCCTGACTTGGTTACCACGGTCGCACTGTGGCACAGAGTGCCTATCTGAGCTTGTTCATACGTACAGCCATCCTGGCAGGAAAGGCTGTACCAAGGGTCGGAGTAAAGACGCGTTGATCCCACCGGGATGAACCCGCTATTCCAGCGAACTTGTTACGTTATATTTATCAGAGCGAGGCACACGGCCACCTACGTCCGTCGCTTCCCTATAGACGTCATTTATTTTTACCTCGACTTTTACCATCCCTTTCACCAATACGCAGTATTTCCCGATCCGAGTACTCAGATGCCATGATCATACTGTTATTTTTTTATCATTCGCTCCGACACTCGAACAGTCTGATTCACTTTGAAAAATATTGACCATCAGTAAAAAAAATCAGTCTTTGAACAACCCCCCGCCCCCCCCCCCCCCACCCTTAGTGCCGACGGTACACCTAGGTACGTGTCTTTTGCTAATTTCAGTGGAGCTACCGCGAAGAACAAATAACTAAGAAAAATACAATAGGATTTACAACCCCTAGAAAGAACGATCCTTCGGACTGCCCGCAAGGGTGGCTCAAGTAGCTTATTTTTTAATTTCATCACAATATGCTCGCACGCTGCTCGAGTATTTACTTAACGTTTTAAAATTATTTTAAAAGCAAGTCCAACTGCATTCTGACATAGGGTCAAAACGAAGTAACACCCTTGTGACAATTGGCAAAGGGGTACACGTACCAGTAGGTTAGACAGGGCTTGGTACCTACTGTGGGAACTGGTTAAGAGGAGACCCACTTGTTATTTATATGACGATTTAAAATCACACTGGATACGTTGTCTTGTACCGAGATGGATTTCGATTTTATATTCAAAATAAAATCACGTGCACTGAAAAAAAAAAAAAAAAATTTCTAAAAAATATTTACCTCCTTATGATAATACTAGTACAAACTTACCAGAGTCACATTGTCAGGGCACAAGATCCATGGGATTTTAAGGGTAGTTCGACATTCGCACGGACCACCCCTCGCTGTTAATTAGACGCTTCTAATTATAGCAAATGTCTAGAACCCTGCCGACGAACGTAGAGAGCGTGCCGCGGCAGTAGCGCCGAGGATCAAAATGCAACCCTCTTGCGAACGAACCAAGATTACCTCGAGGGTCCTCACCGCTTCGCCATTCGTTACCGCCATTGCTACCCTTTACGAGCGAACCTAACCTACAACTACTAAGACCAGCCCAGCTCACTCCTGGCCTACTCCAAGGATTACTTTAAATAACACCAGACTGCCATCCGAGCGGGAACGATTTTATTATCCAGCAAATGGATAGGTATTTTCGTTTAAGTAATCCCCGTATACTCCGAGACCTCATTTTATTTCGCCTTCGTTCTCCAAAATTTTCTGACACCGTAAACGGCAAAGAGAAAAAAGAAAAAAGAAAAGAATCTAGTCACACAGCTTTTTTTCCACTCCAAGGCTTCTGCTATAATTATCATGCGCCAGCGTCCCCAAGAATACGGGGGCACTGCCGGTGCTATATTCTTCGAATATTTTCATTAAATTCCAAGATCCGCCATATTTGTCGAGTGGCACGAGTGCAAATATCGGTTTTGCGATTCGACGGACGAGATACGTGACGGTACCGCGAATACAGGGTTCCCCAAGGGTTACATCCCCTATTCGTGTGGCACGTGGGAACATAGTCACGCATACTTCATATATATATATATATATATATATTTGAACCCTCCTCGAAGTCTCCTCCTCTGACACTGTGTATCACGCTCCTGATATCCTTGACAGTAGGGCCCCCTATGCGAACGAACCCAGAATCTCCGCCCCTGGACGTACCGACTGTACCCTCCACGAAAATAACATTCTCAACACAGGACGGATTCAGGCGTCCGTAAAATCTGACGTATAGGATATCCCACGTGTCTGAATAGGACTGGCAACAAGGATAAGTAACAATTATGACGTCTACGTATGACTGACGTTTCCATACGTTCCTGAACAGGGGGGTGGTGGCGACGTCGTGGCGCCAGGTCTACGACGGTTATCTGACGATTTCGTGCTCAGCGAGGCAAATTAAAGAAGGGTAGGAAATAAATTGATAGCAAGACCCTCCGAGTGTCATCGCACTCGTCCAAACGAATGAACGTACGGATTAAACCCTTTTTCCAAAAGTGAAGGTAGTCCCAGTGTCGAATTCGCTATTCTTTTCTTTTTCAATTTGAATTGATACGTCATTGAAACTATTAGAAAAATTTTTTTTTCAAATCCAAACCACCGCAATAGGTCGTTCACACGCAAGGCTAATATCCAACGCGTCGCCTTCCTTACAAAAACCAAAAACCCGCTCTCCAGCCGTTTCTCGTATTTGCGTAAGAGCAAAGAGTGTCAACGATATCGTATAGGGAGAGGCCCACGTATGTACATGGGTATACACTCCGCTAATACATAGGTGAGGTCTGACGATGAGAACGCGTTACGATAAGGTTTTATGGCCCGTCAGTCATCCTCTGGGTGAGCCGTACCCGCAGCCCAAGCCTGCTATCAGCTAACGAGCTGCCGGTATCATCCAAGAGAGAAGATGCATCATTACAGTTAAACGAAAAAAAAAGGAGAAAGTGAAAAAAAAATCGAAAGGAATTTCATTAATCCCACACTGACAAATTCGATCAATCTACCGTACCGTAATCGATTACATATTGTTCCAAAAAATACTTTCTCCTTTTTTTTCCCCTTAAGACACAAATAACGCTGAAGAACGTGATTTTTTGGGCAAAGTTTTTTTTTGTAAGGAAATTTCTGATAAATTGTCGTGTGGTGTCGCTAAAATGGTCGTGTGGTTTTAGTTTTTTTTTTTAAGGATAATTTTTATAAATTACAATCGATCGCACTCTCTCCTCTCTGCCACCCCTCGTCGAAGTAAGGGGTGACTGACGTCACGCCCGTTATACAAGGGTTGCTCGACGTGAAAATAGTTCAAGAAACCGATGTTCGGTTCGCATGCCGTCTATTGAGCCGTGAGACATTTCTTTGCCAGTCTGCCAGTCAGGGGTGGTTGGGTTCTTTTAGCCCGCGTGGTTGGTACATACTCCGAGGGTGTCGTTCATCATTCCCGGTTTCCTTGGCAAATGGGGAATATTCATAGAGTACCTTCCTCGACGTGCCGACGTTAACGCTGTATACCGTAACCACTGGCATCCTATGAAATTCCTCATAAGAGAAAGCGAATGAAAAGAAAAAAAAGAAAGACGTGATATACGACGTGGGTAAGCACGTGGTTTGCTTCACACCTTCTTATGATTTTACCACCCTCCGGTTTCACCCTCTTGCTCTTCCACTGTCTGTAGCTCTTTTTCTCTCTCATTCTCTATTCTACGGTGCACTGCTCTCTGCTCTCCTTATATAATGATTATGGGACTCCTGGATGAGATCCAGAAGAGACTGTAGCAGGTGGACCCTGAAGATAGCGGAGTGTCCGATAGATAGTAATAGCAGGGTTGTGGGAAGGTCTGAAAAAATCTTTGGACTTAAAATTACGATGTAGCCTCAAAATTATTTAAATATTCAGTATCACCTGTGTGGTGAAGATCTGATTAATCTTTCGGTGCACCTTTCTACTGAACACAGTTAATTTTCAAGCATACCCATGAAAAATCGACTCAGAACTGTGTATGTCTTTCTCTGACGCATATACGTACGCATAAGTCCATCTCTCTCGCACTTGTAGGAGGTATAGGAATTTTGAGAAAATTTTTTTTTCGTTACGAAAAATTAACATTTTCATACGCGCCATTGCTCACGTGTATTGTACGAGTGTCCATTTTTTTTATATATCTAGGAAATTATAGTTATGCAATATCCATATAAGAGAGTCGAGCTGCACACGTGACAGCTGTCAAAATTAATTATTGGTAACCTACGAACCTGAGACTACACGCTATACCAATTAGCACGTGTGGGCTTCGTCGATTGCCAAAAATTGTGCGGAACCCGTGAAAATCGAAAACCGGATACTTATCTGTGTGTTTAAGAGAGTCCAGAAGGGGGCCACGTGGTATAGAGGCATAAGAGAGAATACCATACCTAATCCGTAGGGCACAGTGGGAAAATAATTTGCGATAGCGCGTAAGCCTTCGTAAGTTATGCCGGAGCTTCTGACCAAATGAATTTGCCGGCACGTAGGCAAAACGCAAAGTGTTGTGCAGTTGTTATTATCTACATGAGAGATTAGCGCGGGCGATTATAAAACCGATCCTTTACAGCTTACTGGTTGTAAATGCGGCTTAGAACGATGTCGATAAATAATCGGTGTACAACATTCGTCAAAATACATAAAATTCGAGGATTTTTATCTAACAATCTATAGATTGATAGATAATACAATATATATATATATATATATATATATATTGCGTGTGTATATGTATACATATGACTTGACTGTGTCAATGAAGATTCCTGATTTCCTTGAATCATTTGACTAGCCTCGAAGTCGATAACGCACGTCTGCATTGTTTTTTAAAAAATATTTTCTTTGGTACAAATCTTTTTCGCGCTCCAAGCATAAAATTTTATCATGTAGATTTCGCAAATACCATAAAAATAATATTGTTGGAACATACGCGATACTAGGTTGATGAAAAAAAAAAAACAATGACTCGAGTCGACGACTGATTAAGTATACGTTGCGGGTTATTTTTTTAGTGGATATTTTTGGAATTGTATTTTTTTTTTTAAGACGAAAAAAGGTAATAAGAGTCCTTTCTTATTTACCCAGGTGACTGACGGGTACTATCTCTACGATATCCACGGATATCGCTCCAGTAGACTGTAAAGAAGAATTTCCGAAGCAGTTCTAGATTCTGAAACCGTAGCGTAAATCCTACCCTTGTGTAATTGACCCATTGTCTACAAGGATGTAAATGTATTATAAAATTTTGCCACAAAGCACAGCAGACCCATCGCACCGCGTGGATCTGATCGTAATTGGAAATAATAATTTTGAATTTTTCAAACTGAAGAAATCATATGCGACAAGTATATTAAATAATAGAGAGACACGAAATTAAGCAACGTGAAGTTAGCTCACGTTGATCGTAATGGCCCGTAGTTGTTGGAAATAGTGCGAATAGCGAAAGGCAGTCGTGCAAAGTGATCTGGTGCGTACTGGGTCCGGCAGGAGTAAAGACAGCGAGTCAGCCAGACGAGAGAAACGGACAGGCGAAGTAGGTAAGTCCTGGCTAGTGAAGCACGGAAGAGGCTGCCATGTTGGATGTGAAAAGGCGCCGCCCATTAGGCGTGTTCCGATTGGCTATGACGTCAGGGGAATACAGATAGTGGGGATAGCCTGTTCCGATACAGGAGAACAGGGGAAGTATTACGCCTTCGTATAACAACGTCATACGTACACGCACGCCCTACGATCGTGTGTGGAACGCATAGCGATATCTGAGGAACCCTCGCGAAAGTAATTTTGAGGACTAGGGGTTGTTTCGCCACAAATTCAGGGCCGTGTCAAGAGCTTACGAATTTTTTGAACTTTTTCCGGCAACTTTTCATGAGTCTGATAAAATTTTCATTCTATTCTTTTTTTTGTAACTTCGTACGTGCGTGCCGGTATAGTTTTTTTTTAATACGTAAAAGAGGTTAGGTTAGTTTTTCACTAATTTTACAAATTTCTCGTATTCCTTTAATAAAGTCACTTTCGTACCACGACTCGATCAATTTGCTGGATACTCACGAAAGCGACGCGTTCGTCAAACGATCTTAGGACTTAGTGCGAATAAAACAGTCGTTTCCATGGAAATACACTGATTTCGACAAAAGTCCATATATCGCGGGATAATTAACGCGGCGCTCTAAAGAAATAATAAAGCACAAAAAGCCTGTCCGCTTTTCGTTAGGATTAGTTGTTACCCGTGCGGCCACGTTTATCAACAATAAAAATGCTTATCTTGCGGGAAACTCTTTATCCGCGCAATCCGACGGTTTGTGCGTCGACAGATTTTTCCAAGGACTTTGAAAGATTTGTTCGCTGCAAAAGCACTGTGGACACATCATTGTTTAGATATCCGTTGCGAATCCGCCATTATCATTCGTAGACAACGAAATTGCATCCGGCTAAAAATTTTTATACCGAACTGTACATTATACATTTATTGACCAAAGTAAAAATAAATATTAATCCTACCGATAACAGATTTCGAATTAGTACCTCGTGCGAAAATCGTGAAGAGTGGATAAAAATAAAAAAAAAAAAGATAATGAAAGAAAATCTGCTAAAAGCATATCAACGGTAATCTTATTTGACAACGCAGAAACGAATAGGTACTCACGCGATTGTTTTCTTGCGTCGGTGCTTTCAAAGGATTGCCTTTATATTTTTTTTTCAGAGTACGCCCCTGAACACGCGAGTTCGCACGAGGGTCGTTGTCGTTGGTGTATGTGTTGATATATATATATATATATATACACACGCACACATACGTCCATGTATGTATATGCTCGACTCGCGGCGAACGAACCAAAGTGACGGGAGGAATACACCTAACCCACCTAAGAAGGAGCTACGAGTAACGGTATAGGAGCCAGCAGAGACTTCTTTGTGATTGAAAATTGATGGACTGGAATCAGCGGGGTTGGAAAATGTGGTTACCGGGGGATGATGGAGCTCGTGGGCTCATTTATCAAAACACTCGGAAGGCTAGGAGAGATACGAGTACCTATGTGTATACGGAGATACAGAAATACACAGAGTCGGTACATAAGATAGAACGTAGTATTTATAAGTTAAAAAGAAGAAAGGGTTATTTTTATAAACCCCCCCCCTACATAAAGAAAACAAAATTTTTGTCAACCTAGTTTCATATTTTATCCTGAAACTTCGAAATATATAGAAAAAAAAAATTTTTGTAAAAATGCCTGTCCGATAAAAAATGAGGGGGATGATAGTCGGATGGTCAAGGGTGATCAATTTTTGCTGGTCGTATAACGTAAACCCATTAAAGTCGCATTGAAGTCCCATTGAAATTCTATAGGCGATGCAGAGGCGAGCGAACGCGTCAGACTGTGCAACCCCTACGGAGGCAGGGGTGGAGGTGAAATTAATATAGGGAGTAGGTAGCGCAGAGAGAATGGGGATTTACCGAGGGAATGAGAAGGCGACCCTTAATTTTCTTGCGGGCTTCTAAATTTTTTAATTAAATTCGAGCGTTTTTTGATGGAGCCCGCGATCCTTGGTTACAGTAACTCCGTAGTCAGGCCTCGCCGGTGGAGGCGCTCCAGTCCCTACCCCGAGGATCACCAACCCTCCGCAACCCCTAGCCGGTGAACCAAAGAGGGTGAAACGCCGCTCCGCTCCGCCCAGCCACGTGACTCGGGCCTCGTTCTTCCTCGAGGTCTACCTCGTGACCCCCCGACCAGCCCCCGCTCCAGTCACTCCTCTGGACCCCGTAAGCTTTCCTCGCACTCCGCACCTCCGCCGCCGTGACCTTCTCCGTTGGCTTCTCGACGACTTTATGCTTCATAAAAATGATATAAAATTTGTAAAGACGGAGCGCTGTAACGACCCGACGGCTTGGCCTCATGGAGTGGGGTGGATGAGGGTTGCGAGAGGGAGAGAGAGAGAGAGAGAGAAAGAGAGAGACTGAGCTCTCATGTGTCATTATAAGTTACGCGCCTGCGAGGGTAAAGGACAGAGATATAAAAAAAGAAGAAAAGGATAGCACAGTGAAAAAGGCAAGAAGAGCGAGAGAGATGGATGGAGGCTGGTAGAAAAAGGATATCGAATACGTGAAACCCGCGGACTACTTCACGTCAGTCCGGAACTCAATACGATCCCATATGAAGATAAACTCCGAACAGTTCGAGAAATCTTTCAAAATGGAGGTGTAAAACGTACGACTTTCCGGGTCTCCCAGACGTACGTATAGGTAGAGATGTAACCCGGAGGGAACGTGGACGTAGACGTCGACGTTGGCTTTTATTAGCCTTCGAAACCCATAAAAAGACCTCACGCGTCCCTTACGTAATTTATAATGCCTGATCGTAGGCTAACGAAAATTTCCTCCCAGAGGATCTTCCTTTTAAATTCCCTGATCCACCCCCTCCCCCCACCCCCTTACCACCCTACATCCATTCCCAAAACTGTCAAACTATTTACATCAAGTAACATTTTCACCGAATCTAGTCATATCTATTAACAATAATATTCAATATCTAAACGATAAATGGGACAGATATGAAGTTCGCCAGTGACGTCACCGTCATTATCGCCCAGCACTGACATTGCCAGTAAATGCGCATTTACGATCGAGTAAAAAATATTTAAAAAAGAAAGAATAAAAAAATGTCTTATCGACAATGTCGATAGGAATCTCAGAGAGAAAAATATACAGATATACAACCGTATATCAGTAATGGTCTGTGGACTTGGAAAGGGGTGCCAATTGTACGGCAAACAAGCACGACTGTCGGCAACGAGTGAAGTACGGCCATTATGGCTGGTATCGATATAGAAGAGTTTTATGATATACAGATTGCCGATGCGACGAGGGACCAGTATCTCCATTACGATCGATAAAGATTTCCTAGCAGCCAATGTGAAATCAAGACTCACTGATATTATATATATATATATATATATAAAATCTTGAATAAGGGATGATTTACTTATATACAATCATACAGCATTAAAGTACACGTATGCGTTATACGATTCTAAAAAAAAAAAAACTAGAAAATATAGTAAACGATAATATTTGATATGCAAAGTCGAGTTGCCTCTCGGTGTAAAATTCCTGTAGATATATATCAGTTTGCTACTGATAAATGTCTATCTTATCCTTTTATGGCATCTAGGCAATAAGTCGCGTTATGGGCGTTGCTCCTTAGATATCAAGCAAATGGCAATCGTAAATAATAATTCCTAACGTGGCACCGGGCCAATTGCACTCCTCCCACCCCTTCCCCACCGCTGCTGTGACAACCAGTGAAATATAAACTGGATTTACTTTTAACGATTGTCGCGGTTTCGTACCGTTCATCATTTCCCGACCAATTGTCATCTCGAATACCCATGATTGAGTATGACGCATATATACATGCAGCTACAACGAGAAACATAGAAAACACTCGTGCAAAGTGCAAATCTTGCCTATTGCAAAAATCCGCGCGTGAATATAAATTTTGTCGAAATTAAAAAAAAAAAGTTCAAAATACTTTCAAAAAAAAAGTCATCAAAATTATTATACAATTATGTATGTCAGCAATTCGACAATCAAAGATCCAATAACGAAGCGCGAGGGCGCACCGAGCCACAAAGCCAGAGCTGTAGTCAGGTAATCCGTAATCCTTCAATTATCAAATTACAATAACTAGAGGCCGGTTAGTCCGCTCGTTCCCTCATCACGAGCACAGAGTGCGGGGCTTAGTAGGTCCGCTCAAAAATCAACGATCTCCCACCATGCGCTACCTCCAAGTGCCGGTGGCTAGAGACTGTGTCAAAGTTAGTGAGACGGGAGGACGAGGGGTTGAGAGAGGGTAAACGCTATAGTGTGTGTGTGTTTCTCTGTGCAGAGAGGAGGGGGAGGAAGTAGAGTACAAGGTGGTAGGGTATCACGGGTGGAGGGTGGGAGGTAGAAGTCGACCAATAACGCCCCCGCTCGCGAATGGGCGTGGCCATCTTGTCATTTGTCTCTTCTTCTTCCCGAGCGAAGCCGGGATGGCGCGCCAGGGTTGACGTATGTACTTTCCTACACGTACCGGTCCTCTCGAGTGCTTTGCTTCTGCAACCTATACCTACCTCCACCTACTGGGAGTATCTGCAGATATATATGTATATACGTAACCAGAGTACGTAGGTAGATACTATACATATTTTTCATTAGAACCCGAGCCCCCCACCCACTTCGATCCGTACCATAGATTGCTAGGTATATATAGTTCTGTATACTAGTTGAAAAGGGGTGGCTTTTTTCATACCGATGCATGGGGCGTACACGTAAGTTTATATTTGTACGTATGTACTGTACTAGGGTTATGGAGTGTTATAAGGGTACGTAGCTGGGTCCTCTTGTGGCTTGAAGACGACGAGTATACTGAGGTCTGTTTGTTCTGGGAGATAAGGGAGCGATAAGTGCACCCGAGTGCATCGTGGGCTCCCCCCCTGAAGGTATGGAATAAGACGGCGAAGCCTGAGTATAAGGTATATAGTCATTCTTTGAGACTTCGAGGGCCGGAGGGGAGGGAGGTCGTGTACTGCGATTGTTGGTGGTTAAAGATGCGCGCGCGGATTTTATGGCCACCAGGGAAATTCCTAGATACGGACGATTGACGTACTGGAGTGAATTCGAGTTTTGGAAGATCTCGGAGATTTTGTTAAGGGTACGTAACGAGGACGGTTGATAACGGATAAGAAACTGAAGTCAATGGGTTGTTCATTGCTTATTGTCAAAGGGGCTACCTCCCCTCCCCCCTCCATCTTCTCCGTGAACCAACGTGACTCTGACTGGTCTAATTCTGGAGTCTTTGATACTGTCAGCTTCTTTCCCCGTGCAGAGTCTCCTGCACCGGAACAGAGACACACGTTTTATCCTCCTCGTGGTATTCAGGTTAGAAAAGTCTTGGCCGATCGTGTCGGGGTTCACAAAGCGTACTGTGGTTGGATTTTGAAGCGTGTACGCCAAAGATAAAAGACGAGACATCGTTCGCCCGTTGGCATAGAAGGGGAGGACGCAAAGGGAGGGATAGAAGAGAAAACTGGTAGCCTCGTGCCCTCTGGTGGGGTGAGCTTGCATCGGAAGGATAGTGGGGTAAAATCGACGTATCTGAAACAAGTGGGGGTAAAATATATCAAAGCGGTGGGGATGATCAAGATAGTATGAGTTTGTATAGCCAGTTCCTGGCTACGTCCCCCCGTGTTCTGTGTATACTTGGAAGTGAGGGGGGAGTCAGCCAGGCAGAGAGACAGACAGACTCGTGGGACAGCCAGGGCGCGGGAAGAGTGGGAAGGAAGAGTCGTATGGTGGGGCACAGCCTACCGGAATCGGCGCAACGAACGCCACGGTCTCGAAGCTAGCGGCGTACTGGCGACGCTCGCAAGGCTTCTCTCGCCAAGGGGAAATAAGCGGCAGCCGGGACAGAGGAGAGGCGCAGTCAGACAGTCAGGCCGCCAGGCAAGCGAGGAAGGCAGTGCAGCAGCCAAGACCACTAGATCCGCTCGGCTTACCGACTTACGGACTTAAGCCGGCAGGCAGTCCGAAAGGCTCAACCCGCTAAGCCTTGCCAACCCACCTACTACCGCGGCGGCTACTAGCTAGTGCCTAGTGCCTAGTGCCTAGTACGTACTCTACCTGGGCTTCCTCTCTGGTCAGAGAGGGCGGCAAGCGTAGCGCACACGGGCCGACTTAACTCTCGCGCCGTTTCCCCCCGGACTCTCCTGCCTCGATGTAAATCCGTGACGATTATCCACGGCGACCTAGTGGCCAGCGACGAAAAAGGAGAGCGTCCCCGTGATTGACAGGAAAGAAACAAACCGGACGCGTGTGCTCGACGTGAGGACGACGACGATAGCTCAGGTATACGCGGGTGACACACGGCTTTGTTATTTCTGCTGTCTCATCGTTCGACAGGAGTTACCGCCAAGGTGCGCGTCCTGTACCCTCGTGCTGTCGTATCCAGTGCTGCTACACCGGGGAACTCTAACCTACTTCGTGGGACACTTACGTAACGCCCTCGTCGACGGCTTTTATCTCCTTTATCAGGAGGTCGCCGACGCCTAGGTGGTGCGCGCGCGTACTTCTCTCCCGGTCGAGACACGATCGGCTCTCGTCCCAACGGCTACCAACGGCCACCGCGTGTATAACCTCGTAAACAGTGACTCGTGACGCGGAAACGGACTGCAGCTTCGTTACTGCGCGAATTACGAATAATACAGTGTACTAACCTTAAATAACGACGAAGAGTACAAGATACGGGTTTGAGGTTAAAACGTCACGTACGTGAATCGTGTCGCGGTGATAACGCATCCAAGATTTATAGAGGTTCGAAAGGCAATTACTAGAGCCATCCCCTGGGCACGACCGTCTGGGTATATTATCAAGTGCGAATCTTCGTGGTCTCGTCGATCCTCGTGAACGGTGCATAAGTATACGGCGAACGTATGTCTCCTTGAGGGACGAGCCTACCTTCGCAACCCCTAAATAAAATTGGAGGCCTGACAGGGCCTGTGAAGTGGGACAGTGAGGTGTACGGAACAGTCAGCACGACGTTAACTTTCTACAGCATGGAGCGAGGGGGAGGCGGGGGGAGCCTCGAACTCGCCGGCGGAGGCGGCGGTAATCCTGACCTCTGCCTCCCGGACCTCGTTACAGCATCCGCAACTGGTCTTTCAGTGCAGCATCATCAGCATGCTACCTCGGCTGCCTCCATGGCTGGCTTACATGCTGGTGATCATCTTCAGGGTGCCATACACCATCATGATCTTGTCCATGGTACACCGCATCATGATACTTCTATGCATCATAACAATGCCAGTCATCAGCTGCATCATGAACCCTTGGAGAAACTTAAACGTGGTGAGTCGGTCACGGTACCTCAGGCAGAGTTCACTGAACTCTGTCATACAAGAGAGACGTGTAGAATTTTTTTTGGGGTTGGAAAAAGATTTTTTTAAATTTTTTTATTACTATTATTACTATTTAAGAACATTGCATTCTGCTGTTTAGTTGCCTCAGTGTTTACTCGATCTTCTCGATATTTCTGACGGGACTAAGATAAATTTCCTAGATTATCTTCTATCGCTACCTGGCATCTCCTCTGGCTACGTTACGTGGATAATTTCACGAGGTCGATCTTTGTACTTGATGATTGTACGTCTTACAATGATATATATGCTTCTACGAAAAATGTATACATACATGTTGATAACGTGGTATCGGTAGATTGATTGTATGAGCTTTTTTTTATTTCGGCCTTAATTATTATTAACATCTTATTCAGTATAGTGATTGGTATCGGTAATACTTGAATGAATTGATTTATCGATGGTTACTGTCAGTTAGTCGATCAGATTTCTTGGACGACGTCCAATGTCTTTTTTGTGCTTCTACTGCGGAGCGATAATGTGTATTGCTTCTGGACGCTCTATACGAGAATTGGACAAATTACCGATACGCGATACAGGGAATTCTCGTGAATTTTTTTTTTTTTTATTGAGACGGGTGTACATTTTGGAAGCCTTGCGAGGACGAAGATAGAGAACTAATCGCGGGTAAATGTTTGACAAGTACTCAGGGTCATCACGGTTAAAATTAGTACAGTTGCTTGCAGGCGCACTGTCGTTAATTATATATTCCATTCGTGCTTTTTGGAATTCTTGAAATTTTTATTTATTTTTTTTTTGAAAGCAAGCAACAATTGTGGCCGTTGAATAAAGGTGAAGAAAAAAATTCATTAAGATTTTACGTAATACAGTCTCGAGATGAAGCGAATTTTTCCATGGTATATATTGTTTCCTCGAAATGGATGTTCGATGAGAAATAAAATTTGGTCGACTATCTTGTGGAATTTTTGCACGACTATTTTTGCACACAGTCGAATGTAAGAAATGGCACATTAATTTTTTTCCAACGCTTCTCGACTGACGCCGGGTCGAGGCTGCGTATATGATTTTTTTTGTCAGGTGTCAGACAGGTAGATAAAATTTTAGTACGAATAGCCCGATAAGCACCGCACCCATCGGTACGTTATTATACTTGTGACGCGACGCATCAGATAAAATTTCGAAAACCCTTGGCATTGCTTCTTCTTCTTCTTCTTCGTGGATGTAGCGACGTGTATAAAAATAATATATTTAGAGGCGGGAGAATTCAAAAATATCTAAACTGCCAAAAACATGTATTGAGTCTGTTCTCTGTGTCCTTCGTGCAGTTTGTTCGCGACGTCCGACGGCCGTTCGTATTTTGAAAGTTTAATTAAAAATCCGACCGATCAATTTACGACTACGCGTACCAAAGTCCCCAACTCGTGTACTACGAGTCGAGTGACTGATTAGTCAATAAAAAATAATGATAAGAAGGAAATTGTTAAATTAAGTTTTCCGACGGGAAACCTCAAAAATTCTAAGCGTCGCTTCGTGATTTTCGTACTTAGGTCAGTCGATTCGCAGTAAAGCTGTATCTCCTTGCACAGAAATCGAGTCATAGATTTACAATTGCGCAAACCGCTGCCACCCATCAGTCGGTGATTCAGCGAGTGATAAAAATTGACAAGATATTTTTTTTTAATGGCTGTCGGTCGAATAACGCTCGTGCGCGAATTATCGACCATTTTTCGGCTACAATTTTTTAATTGTCAATTATATATGTACATGTATTGGCATCGATATAAACAATGCGTCAGTATCGGATACGAGTTTTCCACGCACGCAAAAATTTTCCAGGCTTGAATTCACATGGGAAATCTCGGCGACTCTCGACGAAGACGTTCTCGGCAGGCACCACCACCTGTTTTGTGATTCATTAACTCACCGGCTTATCGGGATAAGGCAGACTTATCCGGGGCTCGAACCCGACACTGCGGCTAAACCCGATCTTATTCCAATGGCGTCCCATTCCAATTTCGTTTCTAGTTCGAATTCCACTGTCGACTGTCGATTCCGCAGGTAGAAACTCGGTATTAGTTAACTTTAAGTTTAATTAGTAAAGAACACCACAGCACCGTGACAAGATAGGTGTTATAAAAAAAAAAAAAAAATCAATCAAACACGTTATTTCCTCGAATTAGAATTACAAATAAAAATGTAGATTATGACTTGCAATTTAAAAGAAATTTTTAATTCCTATTAATCATAATTACCAAGCGAATATTAATACTCGGTGGTAACGATAAGAGGCAGAAAATTGAAAGTCTTTTGATATCGACACCAGGTGAATACTAATGCAGGTAAAATTAAATTTCCTACCTGATATTAAAGTCCACGATAAGGGATTATAAAAAGAAGACAAAGAAACAGCCAGGACAAAGAACGACTGAAATAATGATACGACAGAAATCGAATTTCTTATTGGTATTTAACGAGACGCCAATTTCTTATTAACCGTATTGTCCAATGAAATACATCGACAATTATCAGTAGATTCGTTGAAAACTTTCCGAGTTTATTTTTCATCTCTCGCTATTTACAATATTTTCTCTCTGTATAGCCTGCGGGTCGCTCCATCATTTCGATAACGAAAAATGTCCTGATTACTCGAATCAGCAAGTTACGTGAAACAGTTTATTGTTCCCGGAGGTTTATCACTAGAATCGCAAGGATTTTCAATGTGCAAAAATATACATAAATAAAGTGCAAGTGCAACATGTGGGTAGGTGAGAGAGATAAAAATAAATAAAATCTACGGGGTGTCCTTGATAAACAGAAATTGGCCAAGTCAGACAATAAGAATAATAATATTTATCAAATGAAAATAGATGGCATAAGGCTGATTATATCCCTATCACACAAGAATACCCCGAGTCATTAACTACCCCTTTATTGTTGTGTGGCCTCACCCTGGCCTCAGTGTCTGGCAGATGCGCCCTGGTACAGTCAACCCTTGTGAGTTCCACTGCTAATGGTGTTGACAAATTGCTCCGCTCTCCGTATCACCCTGGGGACCCTGGTCTTGCACTAGGTATCCACGGCATCCCCGGTAACGACCTGGGGATGGAATTTACCTGAAAAATTTTAGCGAATCTAGAAAGGGAACCTGATCCATCACGATCTGGCTATACTTTAT
Organism: Calameuta pygmaea; assembly: GCA_031762395.1. NCBI lineage: Eukaryota > Metazoa > Arthropoda > Insecta > Hymenoptera > Cephidae > Calameuta > Calameuta pygmaea. The sequence goes on along the minus strand of JASANN010000297.1, from coordinate 2,136,801 downwards.
ATAGACACCTTGGTGAAGCAACCGCCCTGTCATATTACTGAAGGCTACGCCAAGATCGGCTTATCCTGTCTGACCTCCTTTTTCCGCTTCGATTTTCTCGATTACCGAGTCCATCAGGGGCTGCTTCGAGTATGAGGTTGCTGATGAGGAGATCGGGGGGGTTCAGGAGGTTACCGATTAGAGGGTCAAAGGATCAACATAGAAATGAACTGATTTCGTAGCCATTATCTCAGCCACGAGGGGTACGTACATCAGGTGGGCTAAGTAGATGTACGCTCCAGCAGGTCTTTGCTTCTTCGTTTGACTCTCTCAACCACCCCTGGACAGTCTTAGGGGTGGTTTGTGTACTCAGTGAGTTCAGACAGGGAGGGTGGAAGATCCGTGCGTGCCGATTTGTGAGAACCATTCAGGAGCTCATGAGAGAGAAAACCATTCTTTGGACGTAAGCGGGTCTAAGCTAACCTAAAAAGTATGTTCGGGCTGTGTAGTCAGCGCCAAGCTGTCTCAATGGAGATTGCCGAATTTTTGGTTTTTTTTTTTTTTCCTTATACGTGGTCACTTTTCAAAACTACCCTCGTCACGCACGGCCTATGGCCCTTAACTTGCGTGAGTGGCGGACACAGTGTCTCCGGTTACTTATCGGTTCCATGTGCTTCGGGTGTCAAGTTGAAACTAAACAAATTGCCGGGCAAAAGCCAACGAGCTGCGAACCCTATCCGGACTGTTTCTGGTGAGCTTTTACTTTCTCTATTTTCTAGCTCTACTTATGGTTACTTTTCTTTCTTACGTGTTTTCACTTCGTCGTCTTCTTCTTGCGCTAAGCGTCTCGGGGCTTCCACGAGGATAACAGCTGGTCCCTTCCCTTTACCAGTGACAGACGTACGAGCTGTATAAATTGGTCAGTGGGCAGGTACATATGGGGATGATTCACTGACATCGAGAGAAGAATTTAACATAAATTTTTGCGAATTATTTTCAAAAATAGGGGTGGACGAATTTTTGAATTTTTTTTTACATGTTACAACACTCTGAATATTCAGAGTGTTACTCGAGCCAGTACTTGAACGTTTCTTTCAGTGACGTATCTGCATTTATTTTTAGGGCAATTTTTGATTTCGTATATGTACTGTAGAGACGTGCGTTTAATGTTCGCACTAAAGACTCACAGCCGTACGACGTCCCGACGACGAAGACGACGTCTAGCGTCTAGCAAAGCTGACTAATAAACGACTTCCTAAGGAAGCCAAGGATTAGGAGATTAGGGTGGTTGAGACCCAGCTCCCTGACTTTCTCGCCCTTCTGTAACTAGTCTAGACTCACAGGTGCTCGCGCCACGCGGCCGTACTTCAACCCCCCCCCCCCCCCCTCGACGCTTCCAAGTCCATACAGTCTCAAGCTCCTGTTTGCTTTAGTAATTATTGGCTACGCGGCTGCTGTCATCCCAGAAAAAAAAATCTTCAAGGAGTCACACCAGGACCCTCCCGTACGTGACAGGATAAAATTTGTCTTAGCTCCATGTACCACCGTATCGTCATTCATCCCCGACAAGCAATCTTGACAGATCCGGAAAAAAAAAGAATGAATCCAGTGAAAAAATAAATTTTACCAAAAATAATTTTCCCCATAAATCATCAGTCAGGGGCTAAAATAACTATGACTCAAAAGTCCTATAGAGCAAAGTGTAATAACGATAATTTGCCTAGCAAGAAGTCCCCAGTCCGTGAACTTCATGGGATCCATCCAGGACCAAGCCAGCTGTTCCAGTTGACGTTTTACTGACCCCCCTAACCCTCTGTCCTTGTACTACACCCAATAAGGACACGGCCCACTAACCACCCACGATTTTTGCGTCACGTGTTACCTTATTCAAAATATGCGTGCGCGTTCACACTGTCCCTTCGCGCGAGGACGATAAATAACATCGGGAGCAACGTATTTTCGCCATTACGCGTTATTAGCGTATAGCGTCGCGACGCCCCACGCTTGCATATCCCTCCTACGTAAGATAATTGATAACAAGGCATTAAGTGGATTTGAACGCGGACCCCGAAAGTCTCTGGCATCCTTCCTAATTCCTCTGGTATAACCGGTAAACGTTTTCAGTCGACCCAATAAACAGAGACTGAATGTTCAGAGCGAAAATACGAATTGAGAATCGCGACTGTTAATGAATGAGACGGGGAATGAACCTGTAGGTTGGCAATGGGTAGTAAGGTAGGCGGGTAGTAGGTAGTAGGGCAGTACGTGTTAGCTGCTCGGGATCCAGAGCCGACCGTAAAATCCATAGGGATTAGCGGACGCTAATATATCCCACGGGTAAAAACGCGCCGAGCAGCTGAGATATTCGTCTCGTCTCCCCTTGGCGTGGCTCGCCGGTTTGTCTTTGGCATAAAATAACTCGAAGCGCGAAGAAAAGTAATAAATTCGTGAGTTACACCCTCGACTGGGTCCGACGTCTTTCTTACGTTTTCTTTCTATTATCTTTTTTACCTCTCTCTTTCCCGTTCCCTTCTAGTAGTCGCTCGGTGGCACTTTTTATTTATTTTTTTTCAATGCTCTCTCTCTCACCCTCTCTTGACGTTGGTACTGTTTTTCTCTCTCCCTCGGTTTGTAACGTCTTTCTCGTGCTCGTGCGTGGGATATAGGAATCGTTATAATGGATGTACTTTTCAGTGGGGTTTGGCTGAAGACACGTGGTTAAATGTCTGTAAAGGAGACCCGGTCGCTCGTTAAGGAGGAAAAGTATGAAAAATGGATAAGTACTTTTTTTCTTTTGCTTTTTAGCTTTTTTGTCTCTGGTAAAAATGGCTAGTTGGATTATGGTGTTTTCTTTTTTTTTTTTCGTTACATTCGCTCACGGGAAAAATGCGATTTAGAACGAAGAGTGGATTTTTGGTTTGGTGCGAGATCTTCTGTAATACGATCGTTCCCACGGGTACTGTCGGTACGAAGAAAGCTAAGGATAGTAAGGGGAGACGTAGTCGCTGAGAAAGATAATATTGTGGGAATTGATAAAATACGAAAAAATTTCTTTTTTTTTTTTAATGAAAAACTGAACAAATTTTATCCGCGAAATAAGATGTTTCGTTATTTCGCGTAGCCGCCGACGGGCATTCTTTCGCATCAATCGATCGGAGGGTCGGTTCCCTTCGGCGAAAAGGGCGCCTCGAATATCCACGGGGGTGGCTCAAGTGTGAAATGTTTGACAGGAAGGGTGGAGTGAGTTCGGCCACATTCCGCCCCTCGGGATCGCGCAGGTCAACTCGAAGACTCTGCCGGGTATCCGGCGAGATGTTCCTGGAGCAAAGTAACGTAATCGTCAATTGACCCGACGCCTTTTGAGTCTCCAGGAACTCCGCAGGGAATTCCGTGGGAGTGGAGGATCGCGTGTCGGTCCTTATTTTTGTGAAATTTTTTTTTAATTTCAAAAAATTAAATTTTCCCCAAAAAGACACCAGTCAAAATTGGCCCCGTCGGACTTCTTTTTTTTCTGTCACTATACAGCGTGTCCAGGTATTTCCGATATAATCTATCCATAAAGATTACATATAAGAACGGCTGTTATATTTGACTACAAGGAGATATCGATAACGCCTCGTTATCCTGTCCCAGGTCGAGGTCTCCTTAGGGATCGGCACCGACAAACAACCGTCGGCCCGGTCGTCGCTCAAACACCCAAAACCTCTTACCCTTAGTATATCAGATCCCTTAGTGTACGTACACGTGTTCCGACCAACCGACCAAATAGTTAACCGATCTGTTTGTTTCCAGAAGATTACGGATATTGTCGGACAAAGCTATTTACACGTGTTTTTAATAAATGCCGACTGTATCTCGTGTATTCGTCAAATATAGGTAACAATTTGTATTTTTGACAAAAAAGAATTTTTTTTCAAATTTTTACATTCAAATCCAAAGATCGTCGCGCGCAATCGTGTTTGAAAATATTTATTCTATACGAAAAGTCAAATTGTACCGCTTTGCCTTACCTACGTTACATTTTTATCGCTCTGACGTGCGTCTCCAAAAGAGAAAGAGAAAAGAGAGTAGAAGAAGTGACAAGCGAGCAGCGAACTCCATGCGAGTCGTCGTCGTCGCTCTAAATCAGACGGAGTTATGTGCCGACTAATTGTGAACCACATCCCGCCTTCTTGCCAGCCCCGTTAGAAACCAAATATAACTAAACCAAACGAAACGAAGCGAAGCTAAACGACCGGGCCGATTAACATCTCAGCCACGCGATGCCTTGACAGACCCTCTCTGCCCCTATTCTTGACTAACATCTCGAGAGCGCGAATGAGCCGGACAAGTTTTTTTTTTATGTAGTGGCACGACCAGTCAGTAGATAAATTAAGCGGGACTTCCCAGAGGCGGGACTTTCGATTAACGTCCGTGAGCTTTTAAACCCATTGTTTCCCTGATCGTTTGTAACGAACTGAGAATTGGTGAATTGAGAAGAAAAATTTATTTCCGTATATTTATCAATGAGCGCGAAAGGCGTCAGACTGTCAAACGTACAGGCTTACGTTTACAATGCAAATTTTTATTATTGGGGATTCTTTAAAATTTTACGTACACTTTGTTAGCACGTGTTTTCTACGCGGACCCAAGTTCAGCTGAGTTTGGGTTATGTGTTACGGGAAATACGGCTAGCGCGGCTCGTAAAACTGCCTTGGTGCGCTTGTATATCTCCCGGAATAATAGCCGTCGAGAAAGTTGCTTTATCCGAGTGGCAGTGTTTTCCGCGTTGCTGGAGGATTGTTGAAAAAAAGAACTAAAAAAAATCCTCAGCACGTAATACAAGTCACGGAGTGATCGAAGATCGCGTTGTCATTGTATTTTCATACGGTGGAATGCGTGAGTTTAGGATAGGAAGAAAAAATTTAAATAAATAATTGACTGTCCACGAAAATATTTGAAACTGGTGTCGGTGCCTGTCCGCCATGTCGGAATGTCAAACAGTAGCTAAGCTCAAGGGATACGCTACCGTGATATGTAATTCTTCTTGTAGATAAAATATCTGAGTGAGATTAAAGGCCGCAGCATCCAAGGCAAATAAAAGGAAAACAAATCTGTTTGCTCAGACTTCGTAGGAGCTTTGCTCTAATTATCATTTAGACGTATTGTTAAGTTATATGTATTAGTCATAATGGCTATAGTGCAGTCTAGAAGACATTGCAAGAGGATATACGGATGTGTTACAGTGTGGACTCAGAGTGACTTCCGGGGCGGGACTAACGGTGGTCTTGCAGGACTAGATTCCACTGGTCACGGGTCTCATACTCCTGGAGGAAGTACACCAAGCACACCTGGCGGTACACCCACCACACCGTCCGGAGGATTTTCTACGGCTCAACCGAGAAACCGATCGAACACGACCAACAGGCCCGACATATTAAAAGGTACGTAAAACAATGTTATTGCCCGGTACGAAGTCTGTACGTGTCTCTAGTAGCTGTAAGAATGTCCATAGATACCTGTAGGATCCGTCAAGTGAGTTTGGCTACTCTTCTCAGTCGACCAAGTATTTCCGCAATTCGCCATCTTACATCAGTAGGGACTCCCCCGCGCGTCGTCGGCATGAGAATCGCAGAGGCCCGTTGCGCTGGTTTGTTTGCATGTTTGTTCTGCACTTAGCCAGCCAAATCCCCGCAAATTGAAATATCCCGGGAGTCTTACACTCCTGGTTAACAACAACTAGGACAGATCTCACTTCACTCCGGTAATCCTGGGGATGAAGGGGGAACTCTCGGCACTTCTTAGGCAAGTCCAGCACGTACCGGTCGCAAGAAACCAGCCCCACGTGAAACGCAGAGCCCAGACTGCGCGCACGATGTTTACGAGTACCGGGTTCGAAGCTATAGCTGAGTAACAGAGGCTAACAAAGCTAGAGCGACTCACGAGTATCGATAGAAAAATACCTAAAGCCCGATTCACAGTGCTTCTTAGCGACTCTACAGCAGCACCGATTCACATTAATTATGAACAGCGTCGTGGACTAAATAAATCTTACGTAGCACTGTCCTTCTTTACCGACAGTGTCAAGAGTATCGACTGCGACTCGTTAACGTATTATTGCTCGAAGAGTCCTAAGCCTTTAAAATTGTTCGTCGAGCCGTTGGCGAATATTAAAGAGAAAACAAAATGAATCCCAACCAACCACGGAACACTCGACTACAGAGGCTTATCTTGCCAGACCGGTAATGTTCTAGGCGCCAGTGTAGTGTGTACATACGGTAGAGAGATGGCGCGCATAGCTTACGTGATTTAGTAGACGCCAGGTATAGAGAGGAGTGGTGGGTCGACCTTCTCCTAATTCTCGTAAGCGGGATTTTCGCTCGACGTTTGGCGTTCGTCTGGCGTTACGTCGTATCTCGTCGCTCGTACCAAACTATACGGAGAGTCCGCGTAAACTTGTACTGGTATAGGCGTTCGGTTTTCGACTATGAGTTGGTATCATCATCAGCCGCATGCGGTGATAGCGGTTCTCTTTGAGTGGAGCTAATCAATCACGCGGCTGTCAGTACGAGTAAGGGAGCGGTTCGTCCAACGGGGCAAAGGGATGGAATACCCTCACCTGTCACTGTCACAGTCACGACAAACACGCACGCACAGTTCACACTCGCATTTATCCACTCGCACCAATATAACGCCAGAAAGGTACACCCGACGTCGGCAGAGATTACCGTTCAAACGATCCGCGTGATCTATAGGCGCTACTCCACGTAAACCTAAATGCTATCGATACTTTTTAACCTAGCTATACATGCCTAATATAATACACGTGCGTGATACGTATCCTATTTCGAGTACCTACCATGTCTCTTTTTTTGTTTATTATACTTTTTCGATCATCCTGATCATCGTCCGAAATTATGGGTAGTGTCTTATGTTGTTTGTTTCGAAAAAAATATATATATATATGCTGCATCTGGCCTCGAGTACGTTTGTATATCTGTATAGAAGTACCTAACTACCTTGGCCACGTGATGGTATCCGATGGTCATTGATCTTCTCTACGTAGGCATTTATTTGTATGGGCTTTTAATTAGCTCGTAGGATTCTTTTTGACGGAGTCCAGTCGGGTGTGCCTCTTTCACGGGTACGTGATGTATTATGGGTTTTGCAGGTGTTCGAACGCCCACGGAAGTGAAACACGAATTGGGCGGTGGTGTAGTCTCCCCTGCTGGGGGTGTCGGGGTCAATGATGCGGACGATAAGGATGGAAAAAAAAATAAACGCCAGAGGCGACAGAGGACGCACTTCACGTCTCAGCAGCTCCAGGAGCTCGAGGCTACCTTCGCGAGGAATCGGTACCCCGACATGTCCTCCAGGGAAGAGATCGCCATGTGGACTAACCTCACCGAAGCTCGTGTCAGGGTGAGTGATATTTTGTCGTTAGGAATCCAAGTTCACTCGTTCATTCTTTTGTCTCATTGCAGTTAAGAAAATAACAATGACGTTGACATACACGGGGCGCGTTATTAGGACGATCGGAGATATAAGTTGGCGGACGATGATCTTAAAATGTGTTCAATGATTCCCACGGTGTGAAACGGCGCCACGCGTTATACAGTCTCGTACTTGACTACCACCACTCCCTTTAATACCTTAAGTCCTGGCGCTTCTTCACAGCCGACCGAAAATCCGAGCTAAAGGTCAGAATAACAGAAGTGTAATCCATGCTGTGGCAAAGTTTCTCGAGCTTCTGGGGTCGGGTCAGGGTAGGTTACGAGGGGGCACACAGTGAACGCATTGACGCGTATCCATTACAAAATCAACAGCATCTCATTGCCGGTCCATATTACAGAACTCGTTGAAAGGATGAGCCGGGAAATAAAGTGTAGAGAAAAAATAACATTGACGGAGTAATTTGAAAATGATGAATGTCATGTAAAAATAAAAGGGGTACCTCGTCTCAATTCACTGGCGGAGAACCGAAAGAATGGATATAAATGACGTTTACCAGCTGTCTGGGGGAATCTAGGGATTTTTCTTACTCGAAATCGAATCTCGTAAATCAGTCGAATTTTTTCGACGAAACAGTAACTTTCTTCCGTTGCACCGCTTTGCTCTTCGGGGTGACCGTTCTGCCTGATGACCAATGCGAGAGAGTAAGTGCGGGGGGGGAGGGAGGATTTTCACATGGGGGATGCGCACCCCCCACGGGGAAGGCTTTGCGCCAGTAAGCCCCTACGGATTTATAGAACCACACACAGCACACGGTTGCTCTCGTGGCACGCTACTATACGCCATGTACCAAAATGCTGCAGATCCTAGAGCGTCGGTGGAGTCGCTAGCGTCGGTACGCTCGTGCTCGTTCGCAAACTGTAACACTGGCAGAACATTCTTCATGGTAAACCTTGTAAACCCCTGGGCTCTTCGTTTAACGAACTACGACCGCGCGCACTTCGATTGGCGAACTGCAGTAGTAAAATCTTTGACAATTAACCTCTCCGTTTTATCGAACGTAACCATAAACCATAGTATCGACGCGTCGAATCAATGCGTATACTTAACATACGTATCCCAAAGAGAACACGGTGTTTCGCCTAACCTTGATATCCCATAGTGACGCGGAACACTAGCGACACCTAGGTCGTTATACAGAACCTGACGAAGTAACGATTGGCGGGAAATTCAAATAGGCCATTTGCCTTCCGACGTAGTAACAACATAAAAGACACAATCGGAAAAGTAATTTGACGCGAGATAATTGACGCTCGCAGTTATCTACGAGGAGGCAGGCGCGTATGTTTTGGTACGTAGTAGTAGCGGAGGCTGTCCGAGATAATCCGCCGGTGATTAAGACCATAAATCCATCGTCGGATTAGTATGGTTGCACCGCACAGTGCGCGCGGGAACGCACAGAACCACCACCACCACCGCTATTGTGCCAATACTAGCAATAGGGGGTACCAGTACCATCGGTATCATCAGCAGCGTCACCCTCCTCTCAGCCTCCTGGTCCATAGCGTACTCCGCAGCAGCAGCAGCCGTACAGCTCCACTCTAGCTTATACTCTATGGCTATGCGGTATGGGTAGTGAGTAGTGGACAGTCCGTAGTCGCAGAGGGAACGGGCAGCCATGGAATATAGGTAGACACTAACCTGTACGGGAGTGAGGATTACCGATGTCATCCGTATTCGGCGGGTTAGCGGCTGTCAACGGTCAACGCCATTGGTGTATATCAATTATTAGCGGCGACACCAACGGTTGCACTCGGCTATCGCTATCACGTGGACATGCGATTTGCATCTGGTATACCTATACCTATACAGGTATAACTATATGTATACTGGTATAACTGTGTGTATGGGGAATGGCTTTGAGATTCTTTTCTTTTTTTTATATACAACAATTTTTATATGAAAAAAAATTGACCATCTTCGAGTAGACGAAAATTGAGGTGTAGATTGTTCGAATTTCGGAAATCGCGTATTTAATGAAATTATTTTTTTTTTTTTCCTTCGACTTCACAGCGAAACTTTACTAGCGCTATTTTTCTAACCTTCTTTTCTCACCCCGTGCGACTTGACGGCACGTAAATAAAATGACGCTTAAATGCATCGTAAAGGATCTTTATCGTAAAACCAAGAACGAATCGATATCGTTCCTTATACACAAAGTGTTATACATGCGATCGTATCCTGTACCGAGATACAGAGATTGTAACGTGTTAAAGAAAAATAGTGTGGATGCACGAAAAAGTACCACCTGAGTCACCGGTCTTCTTATAAAACTTCATGTAGCCGATATGGATCGTTTGTCGATGAACGATCATCTTCGGTGTCAGATATACATGCAATGGGTCGAAGATGAAAATTAACTTGAATATTTAACGATGACCAACATTTCGGTATCTAAATTGAATATATTTGTAAATAGCAAGAAACTATCAGTCCCCGTGCAAAGCGAATTGCGAAAGAGTTAAAGAGAGTACGAGGCGGGCATTAAAAATCACGCGTTTCGCTTGAGCTCATAATCTCGTATAATCTTTTGCAAAGTTGTTAATACTCGCGGCTTACGGGTGTTAATTTAATATCCATACAGGTGCGCCAACATTGAATATCCGAATCCCACTGGTGCACTGCTCTACTACGTTCCACTACTACAACGATAAAAAATCCATAAAACTGTTCAGTCCTCTTGTTCTCTTCCTGTACACGTACCTGTACTATATATATATATATATATATATGCTACTCTCTGGCATTTCTATCGTAACACCGTATATAGCTACCTGCTCCACGGTACTTTAACGTGCCGTAATGCTCATCCGCTAGCCCTATGGTTACGTGTACATATACAGGGTGGCGTACAATAATGTAAAAAAAAGAGTGAGTACGACAAAAAATGGCGTAAGCATCACCTCGTTATCCGTGACCACGGCGACATTCATGGCCAATTACAAATAAGGGTCGCGTAGCCAAATCCCGTGGGATCATCGGGATCACATTGGCCTTTCCTGTTCACCTGAACCTAGTGGACTAATCGAAATGCCTCCCTTTCTTTGGATCACTCTTTTTTTTTCTTCTTCTTCCTTCACCAGACAAACTCCTGTCCCCATTGCGTAACGAAGACTTTGTATATCGTGTGGGGTCAATGGCGAATTATGAGACAAGTTTTTTTTTAGTTTTTGGAAATTCTACACTGGTCCTATACGGCGCTAACGTGCCGTGGGTTTAGTAGTTATTACGATCGTGCGTGGAAAATTTTTTTTTCTTTTGGGCGATACAGAACGGGATCTTCTTTTCACGAAATTGAAATGCTCGTTGCGTGAATCGCAAGTAATAGATACAGGATGAGAATTCTTTTCTCCACGATGCGGAAGTGACGAATTCGCTTTGGATCCACTCCTGATACTCCGTATACTTGGCTGTCTGGTATATTGTCTTGGCACGGGGATCTTCCACCAATACGGAAAAGCTTGGACTGGGACGTGTGGGAATTTTCTCGTTGATCCATCTTGACGGTATAGTGAGATTTATGGAGACGGTGCTGCCGCCACTACCAGCAACGGTTCTCCTAGGAACTCAGTCCCGTAGAGTAGCTGAAACTGCTACTTGGGCGCTGTATTGGCTGAGTGGGTTTCTCTGGGTTTATACATACGTGGAAGGATATAGGTATAGCACTGGGAGAGGATGTGGGAACGTGTGGATAGGGGGCGAGGGGGGAGACGGGAAGGAGTAGAGAATAAGAAGAACAAGGGGAATTCCACATCCATCGTACAGGAACCATCATGGCCGCTTGCCATCACCGCGCGCAGCCGTCTGCCAATGGGCGAATTTGTATGATAAAAAATTGATATCTCGGTTCTGCATTATTTGCGTCTTTATATGTATTTATCAAAATTATCATTTTCGATATATATCGGACCTTTTTTTTTTCGACCGCCGAGCATATTTGACGCGGCCTGTAAGCAAAGCCTTTTCGCGCAAGCGCGTATCGGGACCGATCAAGATTAGGAGTTTGCCTTATCTGTTATCATTGACAAACATATTTATGGGCAATTCGTTCTGGCGTGTCGATATTTCTAGGTTAACCAGCGAGCAGCAATAAACGTGGATCATTCGATAGCTGCGATCTGTCGCTTAATGATCCTTACGTTTACTACGTGAGTAGTAGGCGCACCGGGGTGGTTACTGTAGAAAGGGGCGCGAAAGGGTGGAAAAAAAGTTGAACAGGGTAAAAGCTGGAAAAGACGAGGTCACGCAGTGGTGGCGGTTCTGGCGAAAGAAAAAGAAACAAAAAAAAACCGAGAAAATGTTCTGAGGAGAAAAGGGTGGCTCAAAGTTATGGATACTACTACTCCATGGGAGGGTTGTGGCGTCAAATCCTCGCGAAGCCCCCGGATATCCGGCGGCTCCTTCACGGAATTTATTTTTAATGAAGTGGCGCCTTGCGGTCTCCACTTCTCCCTTCTTCTTTTTATCCCTCTCCACTTCGCGACCTTTGCGCAACAAAATTCTTCTTTTTTTTTACCCCCTCTCGAACATCCCTCGCTGTTCTCTCTTATCGTTCCTCTCGTTCATACCTACCCCTGTTATCCACACGTTGTATCCGTTTCGAAATATATTTCTAGGAATAGCGAGATTTTTTTTTTTTTGAAGAGGGGTAAAAATATTCAAACTACCTACCCCTGGCTGTCACCTTACGGAATCTAAGAATTGCCAGGGGGTGGGTGGGCGTAGAGGGATGAAAAAAAATGAAGAGAGACAAAATATAGAAAAAGGTCGGTACCCATAGGTCGAGGTCGTAGGTCTGTGCACACGTAGGTTCAACTCGAGGGATGGTGGATAATATAATGATGGCGTCGGCGGATGCGGAGGGGCGGGGCTACGAGGGGATCAATATTATCCTCTCCTTCCTCCAGTACCAGTATAGCACCACTACCAGCTCCACTCAGGCCAGAGCACCAACAGCTTCCCACTACTACCAGCAGCCTGTACCCTCGTCCTCCTCTTCCTCCACCTACCAGCATCTAGCCCGAGTCTTCTCCCCCTCTTCGTGGAAGCCACTGCCGACCGCGTGTGTTTCTCCTCTCTCGTCTTTCTCCTCGTTCTCTTCTCTGGCCACCCTCGCCAATCTCCAGTTACGCACACTACGCACCCGTAGCACTCCTCTACGCGCCTCCACAGCCAATGCTGTACTCTCTCTTGGCCCCTCTGTATACTTGGAACAACGAGAATGCTTCTTCCTCCGTCAGGCTGAGCTTGCACGGCCATACCACGTCGATACCAAGGACACCTTTGTCGTGCACTTTTCATAGTTTACTCGAATCACACATTTTTTGGTATATCACCAATTTTCTGTAGACTAGTCAAGAACAAGTGAAAAAATGGTCAAAGTTGGTACCAACCAAAAAAAACCTTAGAAAAATCGGTCTACACTATTAGACTGCACAGAAAAATCTGACGATTGGTATTATCAATGGGGTTGGATGATGATAAAAATTTTGTTATATTTAAAAAAAATTTTTGATAAGTTTTTCTTTTTCAATGTAACTTCAACAGCTGGAATGGGACGCGTCGATCGGTTTTTGACCGTATCGCCATATTGTCGGATTTGGAACAAGGAGGTACCACGTATTCCAGCTTTCGCGTAGGTCGTTAAAGCTCGGGGGGGTTCATCCCCCGAAGTAGTTAGCCGAAGGGTAGCCACAGCAACCAACGCCAAATCATTATTATCCGCTTGTCCAGGAAGAAAAGGACACGGTACCGGGATGAACGATCTGAGAACCTAGCAGTAAGGGATGAGAGGTTGGCTGGGTCGGTTCTTCCATAGAGTACATAGAGAACCACACTATCCGAGCATAGTCAAAGACTAAGGGTAGTAACGTATAAGGGTGGGGTGATTGATGAGGAGCCCGGCCACGGTCTCATTACAGTTATATAAGCTTCCGTAGATTGAGCCGTGCAGAGGCTTACACGTTGGCGAGGGGGTCGTGATTTGATGAGGTTTTATTGCTCGCATGACGTGACAGCAGCCAACCATTGTTTAAGCGGCTGCCAAGAGGGAAAACTTTCCATCGGGATTTATCGGTCTGAAAACACGCTCGAAAAACCTTCCAAATCGAGTATATCGAGGTCAAACGAGTAATTTGTCGGTCGCGTTAATTGGAAAAATTCCAAATTGACCAATCACCCCCTGACCTGCACCCTCATACCCGCTATCACGTCCAATTCTGCCCCTATTACTATCGACGCTGTTACCAAGCATTTATATGCTATCAGACTTCTCTTCTTTCAGCCACTTTCTGTCTTACCGACCCCCCACCCCCCCTCCATCACCCTCGCCATTTTATCTCATCATCCCTCTCCTACCTATTTTCTTTTGCCAACCAACTCCTCTTCCTCTTAGATTCTAATCTCTCAGCTATCCTTCCCGGTGCCTTCGACCGCTCGGTCTCAGCCAACCTTCAGACTTAGTCGGCCGATATTCGAAAGTTCATTCATCAGTTTTACGAGCCACGGACGGCCGTCCCGAGCGCTCGCGCTGGCTACACGGATTTTGCGATGCCGTTAAAGTTTATGGGCGCGGCCTTGTGTATACGGCAGCCAAGCGGCAGCCTCGCCCGCCTCGAGTTTATTGATTCTCGAGGTAGTACGCCGTCTCTTCTCTTCTCTTCTCTTCGTATACCTTGTGTGTTCTCTTGTCTCGAGTCAACTCTCACTTACCTTTTCGCCAGACAGAGTCTCTCCCTTGGTACGAAAACGATATTCGCTTTGTATGTCCCTCGTGAACATCACGTGTGTATTACCTTAGCGCTTGATACCGTATAGAAGATGCAGTTTATGGAAGCTGTATATTCGAAAGACCCTAGTAGATTTTATATACAATATTTGTATATTTTTACGAAATTTTTGAAAATTATATAGAAATTGTGTGAACGAGTAAAATGCGAATAACCAATGATCCAGAGATATCGGTCGACTTGCATTGATACGTATTTGGTACTGGTGATACAGGTATATACTGGGTGGCAAAGAAATGCGATAGTAATCGAAGGGGGTATAATGGACGAAGGTTGAAGGCATTACTCTTCATTAGACTCTCCCTCAGTTTCAATGACTCGTCGCGCCTCTTAGCGTTTCCGCGACGTGATCGTGGTCCCATCTATCTTTTGAGCATCCCCGAGGTTCTTTGGGAAGAGCTGAATCCTCAAGCTACCCTCCTGGATGGCTCGATTCGCCGGCATGGTGGAGCTGGAAGGAATAGAAGCGAGGAGGAGGTGGTGTGCTACCCTCTTCCAGTGTCAGAGTCCTAAGGGGTCGATCTTGGTGGCGGAGGGGGGCGGGAGGACGAAGGGGGGTGAATGAAGCGTTTTCCCGCTGCTTACCTTACAGTTACGCGAGAGCGACGTGTATCTGAGCGCAACCAGCCGTATAATTGTCGGGGTGAGGGTTGCTCGTATAAGGGAGCGGATAGTAGGAGGTTGAAGGGTAGGCAGGGCTTTTTGGAAGAGGCTGACGAGGTCGGGCCTCCGTATAGTATCGAGCGTGAGCGCCGCCTTGAATTAACGCCGTCATATTTCAGGATGGAGAAGCTCCAGGGGTTTCCTTACCATTTGTCTCGAGGCCGTAGCCTTGGTTCGCCATTCATCGTCCTTGGTTTGCTTCCAGCATCGTCATGATTCCCATGGGGGAGAAATTCTTAAAATCTCAAAAATGTCTCTTTGGGTAACATTCGGTACTTTATTTCCGGTAGATGTAAAAGGATACGCGTCTTTGCCCTGGTCGATTGATTGACGTGTACAGCGGTGTTACATTGCATCTGTGTTCTTTAATAGTGTAGATGTTCTTTTTGTTTGATTTTGTAGGTCTGGTTCAAGAACAGAAGAGCGAAATGGCGGAAGAGAGAAAGAAACGCCATGAACGCAGCCGCAGCCGCAGCGGATTTCAAATCCGGCTTTGGCACCGCAGGTCTGAACAGCTTCATAGGACAGCCATTTCCCGACGCCGATGCTCTGTACAGCTCCTACAGCTCATACAACAACTGGGCAGCCAAGGTTCCATCACCCCTAAGCAGCAAAAGCTTCCCGTGGCCGATGAATCCTCTGGGAACAGTGGTACCGACCTCCCATCATCATCATCATGCCCAGGTCAGTCCGGTGAACTGCTTCAACGCGGCGGCGACCTCGGTCGCCGGTAGTCACGTGGGCGGTATGTCGGTCTCCGTGGGACAGGCGGCGACGTCGATGTTACCTGGGATGAGTTCCGGGCTAGGGGTGGCAGGTTCACCGGTAGCGGCTTCCGGGGCAGCGTGTCCATACGCGGCACCAGCGGCTCCGCATCCTTACGGCCCACCTGTATACACGCCACATCACAGAACAGCCGCCGCGCCGGAAACCTGCACGGTGATGTCGAGTAGCATCGCCTCGCTGCGGCTCAAAGCGAAGCAGCACAGCGGCGGTTTCAGTTCCGTAAGCTCGTACAGCACCGGTGGTACCACTGGTACCACCGCCGGCAGTATCAGTCCAGTGAGCTCCAGGGCGTCCTCCGGAGGTGGTCTCAGCGCTTGTCAGTACGCCTTGACCACCGGCACGAACCCGCATTCCCCAGGACCTGAGCACGGGAACGGTACGGCCAGGGCTCAGGTTTGAGGTGAGGCGGGGGCTGCCTCAAGCCCCCATCATCAGGTCGTCGGCTCCTCCAGCAATTCCCTTGGCGCGGCTGCCACTTCCAGTCAGCAGGAGAGTCATCTTCAGTCGAACGAGTGACCCAGGCCTAGGTCCGCCGCATCCCCGACGCTATCGTCGACGCCGTCGTCGACAGCATCGCCACCGCATTACCTTATGTACGAAGAGGAGGGGACAGTGGCAGACCAGAAGATCGAGGACAGTCGTATTGCTCTCCTCGCGAACGGTACCAGTACGATGGACAGCGTCGGCGTCGGTATTGGCATTGGACTTGGCGGTACCACGACTGCGTCCACCGGTGCTGGACTCGCAAGTTATTGGCAGCACAGACGCACCCAGGACATCGGAAACGCTGCCAATACCGCAGCGGCTTATTGGCCATCATTTTTGGATTGCTGGACCACACCGTCCATCGCATCTAGCTCGGAGTCTCTATTAGTCAGGGACGAACATGGAGGAGGACAGTAAAGATCCCACGCTGAAGAATCTAACTGATTGTGAGATTACCATTTCTGGTAGACCTGATCTTCATGATCCCCCATAAGTGGATACTACAGTGTGGGACGATGAACGCTACAGATTACGGCGATTGCGCTATTTTTCATTATGATACTTATTGTGACTGTGATGACTATGGATTTAGCGTCGCGTACGTGTATCTACTTTGTAACCGGAAGTCGAGTCAAGGGCAGGAAGTAAACCTTGTGTAATTAATGCCCTATCACGTGACCCTGTACCGCTAACGTGAACGTACCCCGTCACCTCCAAACTCCTGACGAAGACTCTGACCAGATCACCAAGTGCATGCAAGCTCGTGAAAACGGATAATGAGATGAGAAAGGACAACCTAGAACATAAAGGAAAACTTAAGGGCGCGTCGACGATTTTCAGCGGACAATTTACTTACCTATTGGATACGACATCGTCAGTGTGACGAAAGGGCTGGTAAAGAAAGCAAGATATGGATCTTTCTTAGATCGCGTACTCAGAACTACCCCTGTAGATACCTGTATAGTAGACATTATACGGTACGTAAATGTATACCAAATTGTTACGTTCTAACGGTAATAATAAATATTCAGCAAAATACCAAATCGTAGGCTGTAAGTATTTCACGGAGAAGAAAGTCAAACGAAGGCAGGCACTTTTGCATGGATTATGCGTCGTGTCGTGTACAGTACCTATACGACGAGCACAGATCGTTCTATTGGTTTAGAAATACCTTATAAATATTAATTAATATTAATAAATAATTAACAAGCATATACGGTATCTTTGCTAATTGCAATAGTACGCCCACGTTTCCCTTCCGTTGGCTGTATATATATATGTCAGAGGTACAAGACGTCATACACACACACACACACACACAACTACTGTATAAGCAACTTTTACATTACATCCACAATAGCATTATCAAAATCTTTTATTTAATGGCCAATCGGAAGGGGACCGTAAGCGCACAGCAATCCCATAGATTGGAATAGTAGTAAGGTTAAGTGTAAGTAACGGCCGCTATTTCGTATGAATCCACGATGTCGTACAAATGTTCGTCAAATCACATATCCCGGTTTTGCGCGGTGAGTGAACCCAGAATCCCATTTCATACCCAACCATCTTCACTCACTATGTGTACACGTTCCTACTCGGTGTATGATCGCCGAAGGGCACCGTTTGTAATCTAGTCACAATAAAAACCAATTCTATTCTAACGAGTGTCATTGATAACATTATTCAAACCTATACCCTTGGATTATATATATATATATATATATATATTTTATACATAGATATAGTAGACTTTCATTATACGGTACCAATATACGAAAACAAAGGGAATCGCCAATAATTTCATTCATGGTGTTAAACCACCAATCATGGTTAGCCCTGTTTTCTATACCAGGGCTGTAGTAACCTCTGGAATTCACATGCATACCAAGCGAGTAACGTATTGCATTACAGGCTACGGGGATAGGGAAACGATAAATTATGCACCCTCCGACAAAAGCCGGGAGGGTTGCCAGGGACGTGGGCAGGAACCCTCGCGGCAAACTAAACTAAACGCTTATTACAATATCGTCGTACGTTAATGCTATACCTATTATGAGATATTACACTCCGTATGCTTCCCATTACGCGATGGGGGGGGGGGGGGGGGGGGGGGGGGGGGGGGGGGGGGGGGGGGGGGGGGG
>JASANN010000297.1:2020784-2118457 GCA_031762395.1 Calameuta pygmaea | reverse complement strand
GATCCCCCCCCCCCCCCCCCCCCCGCGTACATATACACAGCTCCACACTCTAAATTCGATATCAATGTACACTGCCTCGATGGCAGAGAGACAAACTGATATAATCAAGGTTTTAAATTGTCCTTTGGGTAATATCAGTATCATTCGAACGATACCAGTCCCTTATCGGCACGGAGAGAGAGAGTAACGTTATTAATTTTATTATCGAGCGGACCCCTTTGCTTTTCTTTATTTCACGTCGCCCGAGCCATCTTCTTTCTCACTCTTTCGAATATCTCGCGGTACGATGACTCGGACGCCATTTTCCTTCGTGCAAGTAGGAACATTTGAATGAGTATAGTGAGGGTGTACAGCGTGGGCTGGTGAAAGGTGGGAGGTGGGAGAGACTCGATTTCACCTCCCCCTGTCCGCTGGTTCTGTCATTCTAGAATGGTATGACCTTCGGTGGAGATATATATAGCTATGCGGACATCATCCCCAATGCCGGGTCGCCATAACACGGAGACTTTGCAAGACACCAAACCCGCCGGTTTACCTACTCGTATTGTTATACAAAATCCCGGGCTCGTGGCTCCGTTGAGATTCGAGGATTTACCCGGAGAATAAAATCCGATACGGGCTCGTGAATATGCTGCGGAGGAGCCGACCCCTCTGACTATTACGACTACTCCGAGGACGAGGAGAAGGACGGAGCGAAGCCCATTCTATCATCTAGCTAGGTATGTGTGGGGGGTAGATAGGTTAGGTTTAAGGTATAGATGATACTCCCTCCATATACTTCTCTTACTTCCATTGGCTTTACTTATTGTTAGACTCCCCGTCGGCCATGTTAACTCTGTCTCCTCTCCTTCTTCGTGCGTCTCATCCGTAACTCCTGGGAAAGCAGTTACGCGACGCCTGCGTCTGTCTCTGGAGAAACGAATAGTCTGACTCTGCTGATTACCTTGGGTCCCATGACGGTAGCCTCTTTTCTGGGTTATGTCAGTGGGAGACATCCTTTGGACGTGGAGTGTACCTTTGTCATTGTGGATGAGGCAGTTTGTAAACTATTTTGTCCTTATGACGTCACGCTTTTAGGTTATTTTTTTCGTTCTTGAAAAACAGGGGTTCTTTCTTGCTCTTTGTTTCTTTCTTCAACTGGCTTGGCATCGGGGGTCGTGATTGATTTTGCGATCTCTTAATGTGACGTGGGGATGAAACAGGGATACAGAGGGTTGCGTTTTTTGGGGATTTGAATTTGAAGCTTGACGTTTATTGGTCCCGAGGTTGGTGTTTGTTGTTGATGAAAATTCAATTCGGTCTTATTGTCGAAGACGGGTATACATATAGGTAAATGTCAAAATTTGCTTTTTTTTATCGTATTCATTACTTTCTTCGGGTGAACATTGGCTGAGAGATATCAATTGATCTTTGATAAGTATTATCGATGAGTGGTGCAACAAATTTGTAACTTTGATCCCAAAATTTTTTTTTATATTTAAATACCGTAAATACATCGTTTATAATTCGTGAAGCAAATGTAAAAAAAATGTTACAAAAATTTTGTATATGATTTTAATGACAGTTTAAATTTCTGATCTATTTACGTATGTACTTAGGGCTTTTGCTTAATTGGGGCCTAATTAAACTTACGTAAATGCCTAGTCGTTCTCTTTCTTCCTTAATCCATTATACGTCAATCGACTTGTGTCATTTAAGTTTTGGAACGAGGTAATCAAGAGATTTCGAAAAGACATAATCGTTCCCACGTACGTTTAAGATGACAGACAAATATTTTTCTCTCTCCGTCTACCTCACCGCATCCGATCCTTCGTCGCTCAGGCCCAACGACCGTAAAGTTCTTGCGGATTAGTTTTTCGAAATATTGCATGTCTCAGTAAGATAAAATGGCAATTAACATCAACTTGAGCAACATAGCTCGTGAGGGGTAATAAAGATACGCCCGACTCCTATCTACGACACATCTTCGAGACCTTATCGTCCGACCAGTGGCGTAAGCTTCTTTCTCTTGTATCTGTCAAGAAATTTCAGGCACACGAGAATCCAAACGTCCTGTGATAAAAAAAGATGAATAAAAAGAGTCAAAAATAAATAAACACACGATATATCAATATGTCCATAAACGAACGTATGGTATCGCGGGAGAAAAGCTGCGTGTGAGGAAAATAAGTTATTAAAAAAAAATTTCATATTATATCCATATGGAGTTAACAGCGATAGGTAAATGACCGAATGGATAGACTCGCGCATCTATCATAAAGCGGTAGGTTTTTGAAGTCAAAGATAAAAATTTCATCGCGCATTCTTCTGCTGGCTGATTCAACGTAAGCGGCCATCTTTGTTTGTCGGACAGAAAAAACATACTAGATTACTCAGTCCAAACGTATCGACCGAACTGTTGGTTCGAATGACCCTAGACGTGAAGCATGGGAAAATTGGCTCAAATTTTTGGAATCGGTGACAATCTATTTTTATTATTTTCTCAAAAATATATATATTAAAGTTTCAATACCGAAGAACTCAGTTTGATCGTAATAAAGAAAAGTATACGACTGAGAAAAGAAATACATGGCGAACGAAATCCAGTTGCTTGGATGTGTCTAGTAAGAGAAGGGTCTCTAGACGGAAATATAAGAGGGTAAAAAAAAAGGCAGAAAACTTTTCTCAATTACCCACTAGTGGCTGACTGGATATTCGTTCGACTGTCCAGCTGGTTGACTGGATAGCCAACTGTCCAATCTCGTATTATACACATCATGGTATACGTACTTTATTGTCCATATCAACTGTATACTAGTGGATCTTGGTCAACGTGTTATTTATTGCTGGTGCGCGAAACGGTAGAGCTTGGGTTTGAACCAAACCAAACCAACTGACCGTACTTCGTCTTGGGCTTACTTCCACGCAAACTGCCTTGGGCCAGTTTCGCGAATTGACCAACCGTGTAAAAATTGGGGACGCGCACCCTGTGACCTGTAAGAGCAAAAGACGTAATGCTTTAAAAAAATTGTTATAATATTTGAATTTGCACTACGTGCCAAAATTTATCTTAAAAAAATATATATATATATTTTGTACAATAACGTCTTGGCGAATTTTTGAATCCCGATTATCTCTTAGTCCGATACGAAATTGTATCGCCCCGATAACACGTTTCCATATGCCCTTTATGTAACACTGGTATGACTTCTGCTGGTAGCCACGTTGATTATTCCAATTGGCTCGACTCGATTCTCTATGCAAATGGTAATCAGCGAGAGTGCATCCTGGGGTTATGCAACATCCACAGTGCACGTACAGAGACAGAAAACAGAAACGCGAAATCCTCTTGAACTCGCCTTTCCTCGCGATAGCTAATTATCACAGGATTGCTTTCCCTTACCTATTTTCCTACTTCCCGCGAGCCAAGTAGTTCGAAGTTAACGAAGCGTCCCGACGACTGGCCTCACGGCGAGCACCCTTATGCACCGCGAAGTCCAGCATTCGCCAACCCCCTTATCGACGGTTTACCCTGGATTTTCGCATAATAAATCTTAAAAAATATCGTCTACCAATACCATACGCGAAATACAGCCATACCAAAACCTTTGTAGGTGATAATTGTCAATAGTTGTGTCTCAACAGCAATACTAATACGATACTATACAGGGTGTATTAAGAAAAGCAAGTACGAAATCCAATTGTCTCTGCACCCCATATAAATATATACAATTAATATTAACAATATTATATAATATATAAATATATACATTAGACAGTCGCATTAGCACTTCGCATTATACATATGTGTTCCTTCGCAGCATCCATAAAGTTGGTATGCATCAAGCCCCATGCATAGATGCATATAAGGATCAGAGAAGGTACTACATAATGCATCACTGCGATTTCACGTTCCCTGTTCCACTGTCTCTCTGAACCTCGTATACGTGTATATATACGGCATCGACTAACGTGTTTCAAATGGAGCCCCTCCCGACCACCCTTTGTGGCTACGAAGTCGTCCGGGATTGAATATAAACGCGAGAATAAGAAGCCATTTTATCACGCTCTCGCTTGTGCTTTTACTCTAGTGAAATTGAGGGCTTAGGCCCCTTTGGGTTTGCCTTGGAGAATTGGGAGAATTCTTGCTCGAGTTCGTTTGCTGAAAATTCTCCAGGAAATCGCTATCCCTTCCCCTCTTCCTTCTCTCTTCCTCTGCTCCTGCTCCTGCCTCACCAACTCCCTGAAGACTTCCTTGAGATTCCTTCGACGACGCCAGGCAGCCAGCCACTCACTTAATTTCGCGGTCGCCTCTTTACGTAACTTTTCTCTAACAGAAGATTCGCCTGGTAAACGTCCTGCCATTTAGCCACAGTCGCCATTTATAGACCAGATAGGTTACGTACGTGCAGGGATCCTGAAAAAAGGAATTTCACATGGTGACAGTGGTAGGTGGATTTTCCCACGTAACGTTGTGTTCTTAAACATACGTTGCCGTTTGTTAAGTAAAAATGCATTTCGTATTAATCGTATCGATTTGACTAGCTGGAGATAATAATGGAATGTTTTGTACTGTGAAAATGGAGTGTTGGTAGCCATATGGCGATGGCCGTAACGTACGTGTAGATTCAGAGGGAAAATAACGTGGGCTTTATCTGCGGCCACTCTAGCGAAATGAATATAAATCGTAACGCGCTTTTGTGTACAGATTGTAATACGTGGTAGTGTAACGTTTCTCGTATTTAAAACAACGCGCGGACCATGTGCGATTTAGATCTGGCGATTCCGGGCTCTGTAAAACATACGATTATCATTAGCACGGTTCGTAATCGTTTTGGCAATTTGTTATGCCCTATGGAGATTATTGGTAAGCGGCAGGCGGTTTTAATTGTATACGAGTAAAACAAGTAGCGAAGCTATTTGATATTCTGGATGAAAATGAAAAGAAATTGAAAGTAGAGGTACAGTCTGTCTTTTCATTCTTTTTTTTTGTAACGGCAACGATGCCGTTAACGCCTGGCAATGGCAACTGACGCATGATTCAACGTTCTGTCAGAGAGGAGTACTCAAAACAGAGAGGCTGCACCTGCAGGACGCTTTGAAGTAAGGTAGAGGTAATCCCTGCTCGCACGACGGCACCTAAGCCTCCTTGATTTAGACGCTCTTGGAATATTTTAAGAATCCTCGTGGCGCGCCACCCCCGAAGAAGCGCTGGTACCAGCATTCACGCGTTGGTACGCGTGCGTGTCACGCGTCGTGCCGGGTTCCTTTCTTGCCGTACCAATTCCACGTTCACATGCTCGTGACAGTTGGCTCGCTTGGAGGATCATGGTTTTTCGCTGAAAATAGGATAAATCTATCAGGGACTTAGTAACGTAAAACTGAGGAGATTGAAATTTTGTAATATCAATGTTTCACTTACAGTAGCGTACGGCAGGTTAATTTATCGATGTGACCATATCGTCTAGGCCAGTTACCTTTGAGATAGCGTACGATCATGTATATTAGTTTACATCGACTCCTTGCTGTGGTTAGCCGAGGAGCTTCGAAGAGGATAAGAGTGACGCAGAGTTATCTGAAAGGCAAGATAGTGAAATCCACTCTCTACTAGATATAGGAATAGCGCAGTTGCCTGGCTTGTCCGAGTATATCGTTGGAATGTCTGGATGGTTAGATGAGGCTGTAGTAGGTTGGGATAGCGTCACCAGTAAGAGCCCAGAGACCCTCTCCAACCTTCAACCAAGTTACCCTCCTAGCCCACCTTCCAGCTTCTACCTCGTTCCCTTCTCGCTCGTTGAATCTAATTACACGCCAAGACCCACCCGTTCGCCCACCATCCCGGTTGCCAAGCGACGGGAGCCATCTTGGAGGGTTGCAGCCACTAATGGCCTAATGAATTTAATGGAGGCTCCGCATAGAGTAACGCCAAGCGGAGTAGCCTGAAAGAGAATAAGAGAGGAGAGCGCGCGTTCTACGTCTAATTCTCCGGAAACCGAGAGCAGAGTAAAGGGAAGGGTTGCTTCGGGGTTCAGGCTTCGGGAGAGGTTCAAGAGGTGTACCAAGGGAGGTGGGAAGGTAGCTGATGCGAAGCTTCAACGCAGAGCAGCTAGAACAGTGAGAAGGGGAGTGCTAACCAACCTGCCTCCCTGCTCCTCATCCGACCCCCTCGCAGTACCAAGAAGACCAACCCCATCTGCCTTACGGTACTTCGCCTCGCCCGGATTTCCACAATTAAGTAAAGAGTGAGTGCCTGTCGTTAGGGAGGCACCGACGGGGGCTAAAACGTAACGAGGTATAAAGGTTCCCGCTCACCTCTCATCCTCGAGACGTCCCACTCGCTCATTTTTTTCTCCTGCTCCTCCTTTCTTCACTCTCCTTCCATTTCACGTCACTCCGACTGATCACGATTATTACCCTAGAATCCTAGAGATAACAGTGATGATTTTATTCAAATATAATTCATCGACTATACCTACAATTTCTTGTTACGCATCCCATCTCTTGGTACTGTCTGGAACGTGCCTTCAAGCGGGCACCTACAGAGGAATCTCGGCGATCAGCATACGAGCAAGGTCCATCTAGGCATGATTCCGAAGGACGCACATATAACAAGAAGATAAATCTTGAGTAGAACGCGGGCACGTGGTCTCGTCGAGAGGGTTGTTTATTCGGCGATAAGGGGGCGCACACGATATGACGTTATTATGAAGATAGGCCGATACGTATGTATGCCTCCGGTGGCGTACAGCGACGGGGCCCATACAGAGTCAGAATAAAACAACACGTGATATTCCATTTGTCTCGCGTTTCAATTAGACCAGCTTGTATGTTTACGTAGCACTTCGACACAACGTGACAACGTCTGAACGCCAGGTAGTCAGATCTATCGGTAAATTCTATGGCGCTCCGTGCGCACCACTGTGACTTGGCATTTTACAGAGCGCACGGTAATGCCGACCGAGCTGGTAAACTGCGAAGTTACAGCGTACGGCCTGAACTGGCCTGAACGTAACTGTCGACGCTGTACTGAATATGCGTGCTACTCTCTTTATTATTTTTCTTTGTTATTCCCTTCGTAGAGATACTTTTACTTGTCTTTCTTTTCTATTCGTACGTTGCGAGTTAACCTGTCTCTTTTTTATCTCGCTGTATATCTCGTGGGCACGCACGACATGTCATGCTTAAAATTCCAACGTGATCCCGTAATGGCGGCTCGCGCGACTACACTGCCAAATATTAGTCGGCCGCGAACAAATGTTTACTCACTGATGTTAATCCAGGTTGCTTCGTACCAAGAGTTGGGATATACTGTTGGCATCACTGTCCATTAGTCTGTTGTGAAATTCGGCGGAGTGGTGAGTTTAGGTTAGGACGTATCGATGCTCGAATTAATGCTTGCAGGGACTAATATTTGTTGGAGGTTTTTTAAGTCAATTTTTAGTTTTCATGGGATTACGTGTGTAACGAGAGATTAGAATTTGTTTGGATTTCGTACTATGGAATTTTAAATTACGGCAGGCTGTACCAAGTCTCTTTTTTAGGGATACACATGTATGTACGTGACAAAAATGTATTCAAAGAAATATTTCTGTAAGGAATCTAGCAGACCCAGAAACGGAAGTGGAACTTTTACCTAGAGGGTGACAAATGCCATCCAACCCTCGGACTGGTCGTGGGATGAAAAGCGGCAAGAGGGGTGGAGCGGTTGTCGCATCCGGAAAATAAAGGAAAGTAGCAGCGGTAATCCAGAGCGCGGTCCAGGGATTACCCAGGCTCCTCCAGATGTTTATTGAGTTACTGTGCGCACGCGCTACCGTCTCATCTCATCTGATCGCATTTCGTCTGGACTCATCTGATCTTCTTGCCCTTTGTTTCGTGTCATCTATTTCAAGTCAGTCCAGTTACCCTGGTTCATCTTCTTGCTCTCAATGTCAGAGTAACGTGACGCCGAGAAAAGACCTCAAGCTTCGTCAGCATCCAACGACAAAAATCATTACCATTTTGTTAAACAACAAAATACGATCATCACTGGGTCAAAGATAAAAAGGATCTGTTCTTAGGGACATTGATTACAACCATTGTACACAATGAAATAATAATAAAAGCCATAAGGTAATTCAGTTAGTCTACATGTCTAAATATAAGTATTTAAGCTAACCCTGCATCGCTGTAAATATTTTATTGTAACATATTTTTTTAAAGAATCCCTTAATATGGATTATCTCGTTATAGGTTTAGTCATGAAATTTGCCACGATAATGTCTCACCCTTAAGAGACTGTTTGATCGAGAAAGATGTACTCTCCTCCAGCAAATTACTTGAATCACGCGAAGAACTAGGCTTGGGATGATGAGTGGCTCCCAGAAGAAGGGAGGAACCTGAACACTGGAGCAACGGTACCAGTAAGTGCTTTACGTTCCCGGTAGATGGCGAAGAAGAAGTAGCTAAGAATGTGAAGTAGGGTGATATTACCGAGGCCTCTAAGCGGCGGGATTAAGTGCTACGTAAATTCTTCCGCCCCGCTCGCTTTTACGGATAAAGAATCGCCGCTCGGTTAAACGCCATCGTCTTATATCTTGGGAAAGTGATAGTCAAACCCTTGGAAATAGGATCTTTACGAGAGCCGATGTTTATCCTTTATGTTACTATTGAACGACGATGGATGTGCCTAATTATTTTTATTACTATAATATAATGATAATGGTGGATATCTGCAATGGAAGAAATTGGTTTAGCGTTATGATGTGTTTGTTAGGGATTTTAATGTTTCTTGTTTACCTTGCTTATTAATTAAATGATGAAAGGATTAGTTGATGTCTTTGCTTTTATATGGAGATGATTATTAGCTGGGAAGGTGTGAGTTTCATTGAGTACTGGAGAAGGCGATACTATTACAGTGTTCAGAGGGGGAGGCGACCACTTTCCTACTTTTGAAATCCTTTTGACCCTCTTCTATAAGACACGCGCCAGTTTGCTTAAGTTTCCCTGCCACTGATGCAATGGCGTAGTCCTTAGTTAACTGTAATCTTTCTATAGCGCGTAAGAATTGTTAATAAACAGTAACTTAAGACTTGATAATTAATAATATGAGTTGAATGAATCTGAGTAAATGGATTTGTGGAATTGTAACTTTAATTCTTTTACAGTTTAACTGATTAAAATCGGACTTTGGACTAATTTGGGATTTTTTTTTGATATTTAGGGAAAGGAGCGCATACGCAAATCTCAGTATAATACCGTGTTCTATGGACCACTTTATTCTCTTTTCCACAATTTCTTTTTTAGGTAGCACTATCTTTAGAGATTGAATGGCAACATTTCTGGCATATTGACTTTGGCCTTGTACTTTTTTTTTCGCAGTTAATTATACATGTAGCAACCACCGTGGGTAAAAAGTATATTGTGCCGCCATCTAACATTCCTCAAGGGACTGAACTTTACCACGGATTATTTGCAGCACGATGACCATTGATAATATAGCAGCAATCGGTAAAGTAGATTTCATCATACTACCTCGGGTTTTCTTTCTACATAAATATATATTTTACTCAACAGCGTTCAACAATAACACTACACATTGTTCGTAACACTCTCCTTTTTGCACATAATTTGCACATTTCAATAAATACCGTTCATAGACTAATTAAATAAAGAAGGCAGATAAATTACAATCAATTCTCACTTAATAGAGGGATTTTGCAAAAGAAAAAAATTATCCTACGTATTACCCGCACATTAATTGCCATAAACACTTGGCAGAAGGATGATATTTTGTAAAAGTAAAAATAAATTTTTTAAATTATACCAATCGTATATTATCGATTAGGTATTGAGATTTGAAAACTGCAAGCCTGAATAGTTCGTTTCACTTGCAAGGAACATCACTTTAGTGTCCCCCTACGATTTTGATGAAACTCAACTATGTTGTAGCGCTTGAAAAACTAAGAGACACGTATTTTTTGAGAGTGGGGGGGACAATTAAATTAATTGATATTCAAATACTGATTTTAAAGGGGTAAACGACATGCTCGAGTTTGTTTTAAATTTATAAAAAATTTGAATGTCAGTTAATTTAATTATCCCCCCACTCTCCAGGCTTCCGCCTACAGGCAAGTACGCAAGTCACTACACCATAGTACCGGTTTTTATTAATCTATATGTGAAATTTCTTTTTACTGGCTAGGTGTACTTTTCATTACTCGCGATAAGAAACATTTTAATTTTTGTTTCATTAAAATCTGTCCACCCCTTTTAGGTGAAACTGCATTATCACCCCTCGACATGCCGAACTTTGGGGGTTGCTTTCACTCCCTAAAACCGTTTTTCCGCCGATAAAAAAAAATACGTGTCTCTTAGTTTTTCAAGCGCTACAACATAGTCGAGTTTCATCAAAATCGGAAGAGGACACTAAAGTGATGTTCCTTGTTAGTACAGGTGAGTAATTTTCGTGTAGTCCTCCACGTTAAATTTTCCCATAAGACCTACTTGCTATAACATCGTATCACAATCTTCTCCGCCTGACATAAACCCAGAGAGGATTCTCCATTACACACGTGGCTATATGCTTCGTAGCATAAAATGGTAATTCCTGATACCACCATGACGGCCAAATACCTAACTCCATCGCACAGGCACATTCCATGGCAAAAAAGGGAGCTAGAACAACACCCGGTAAGTCAAAAACATTCAAAAACCAATGTAAAACAAAATTTCATATTATCACATTTTAATAAAAATTACCTGATTGGTCG
The DNA here is from genome assembly GCA_031762395.1 of Calameuta pygmaea. Classification (NCBI taxonomy): domain Eukaryota; kingdom Metazoa; phylum Arthropoda; class Insecta; order Hymenoptera; family Cephidae; genus Calameuta; species Calameuta pygmaea. The sequence goes on along the minus strand of JASANN010000297.1, from coordinate 2,107,727 downwards.
TCAGACTCCTCATGTCATAACCTCATATTGGTAGGACATCCATGGTTCAGTCTGTACTCGACATAGAGCATACCGGTATTGTGCCAATAATAAAGAGCTAAGACAACAAGTGCATGCCACCATTGATGGGAGGACCCCACATAATCAACCCAACCTTTAATAAAAAAATTTGTTTAAACAAATATCATAACAAAATTTACTCTGTATCCTTATGACCAATTCGCACCTGGGAAAAAGCGCTCAGGCACCTTACTCAGGTATATGAGGAAAGCACCGCCACTAATAACGTACATGCCGAGCACCCTCGGCAACAGCATCCTGACCATAGGATTTTCCATACCGCCCATGGCGATGCTCCAATGTAACGTTGGCAATACCCCATAAGCCGCCCAGGCGACAAATACAATTAATTTAACATTACCATTAACATTGAACCTTGGTACTTGCAATAGCATAGCTACAACGAATATCAGCAGTACAGTTATCAGATAAAACTGTTGTAAATCCTATAAAAATTTGTACGAAGGTGCATTAAATAAATTTTCTAAAAATAATTCCCCCACTCATTCATATCGCACAGCGACACTCACTTTGTGACACCAGAAGGCATAGTAAACACCTGACATATAAATTGCCAGGAGACTGAGTGCGATGCCAAAAAGGTCGAAGGACAAAAAGCACCAGTAATCCTTTTCACTGCGACACGAGAACGTGTGGTACATAGAAGATAGGATCATGCATGCCTGGAATAAGAAACAAAAACTGATCAAGAGCTCAACATCTTTTTTTTTTGTTCTTTCTAAAATTCTCTTCCTATCTTCTCTATTGACTCACGATGCCTGGCACGATTATTTATCGTTACACAAGTAAGCAGATTGGATATCTTATTGTCGAAGCTATTCAAAATTTGGTATTAAAAAAAAAAAGCTGGAAACCTGTGGACGCACTTGAATCTAATCTAATCTAACAGCACTGACTAATACTTGATTCGTGTATTAATCCCTTATATTTACCAAGACGGAATTGGGTACATGTGTGACGGTTTACCTGAAAACAAATAAGCAGCAGCGCAACGATGAGCTTATCGCCAAAAGGCGCGTGAATGTTTAACAAACAGAGATCGTACAACGTGAGTCCCAGGAAGAGCATCCATCCAAATATGTGACTCCATATGTTGATAGTTTCATTCGTCCACCAGAATATGCTGCAAGCAAACGACACGCGTTAAGAAACGTAATACTGTTTCTTGATAAGAAAAATAACAACAGCAAATATACGGTAAGACTTGTCACTGAATTTTTTCCGTACAATAAGTCTGAGTAAATTGAAGGTATTGATAAGTATTATTATTTTTTTTTTTTCCTTAAATAAACAGACCTTTCTAAACATAATTTAGTGGTTAGATATCCCCTATATCCATGTAGAATAAATGGATTGAATTGCAGATACACCGGTGCCTCTTCGAAAGGAAGTAACTGTCGCATTTTTTCCTCGTCCTCCAGAGTCACTTCGCCATGTATTGGCGAATCCGCAAGATCCTCGGATTCCTCATGCTTTGTCTGAAAGTAAGAAATTTCATTTATACACAGAATCAAGTCGGATAGAAAGTATCAGTGATAAAGTTACAATTAGATGTTGACAACTTTGATGTGCCTTTAGATTCAGGAATATAATTTATTATAAATATATCAGTTATTCCTGTTGAATAATAATATGGCGATAACTGATAGTTCTCAATAGTAATATTGTGTATCTAAAAGTTTTTTCCTTGCACTTTTTACACAGTTCACGGCGTATCTATAGCTACGAGCGTCTTGCTGGTTCTTGATGGTCTTTATCAAGGTCACGATGCTATTGGATTTCTCTGGCCATAAGTAGGCCAGTGCTCTTTTTACTCTTTGACACGATCGACGACTAAAACAGCTGGACTTTAAGTTTGTCCATGGCAAAGTAGGAATTCTGTGACGTTGTCCAAGAGAGAAAAGATAGAGCGAGGTGGACAGCGAAGAGGAAAAAAAAAGACAGAACAGCAATTATTTCAGCTGATGCACTGAAAAAAGTCATACAATTAATTTTCCAATCAATAAAAAGGTCAAAATCCAATGTCATACAAGAGATAGGAATATATTAATTTGTCATTATCCATTCATGGGTATCTGAATCACGTAAAGAAAAAAAATTGAGAAACGAGGTAGATTCGTTGCCGGTATGATAGGCATTGTTTAATGAAGTACAGATTGTATCAAGAATCTTAGCTGATACTACTGCTGATACGTCAATATGCTAATTCACGTTTCGTGTGATATTATTGAATTTTCTGAAAAATGATTAATCAGTTTAATTACGATACGGGATAGAGGAGAATCTTTTAAGCGTTTAGTCTAATCAATACTTGTTATGAGTTTCTGATGATAAGGATTTTTTTCCCAGGGTCATGTATCGCTCAGGAAATGACCTCAATGATGTTCTGGCAGATGATAGCGAAATAAGAGAAGAAATATCTTACTCAGGATGGCTGATCATTGGATATAGGTAAGTAGGTCGAGAACGGGACCTGCTTTTCATCTGCGGCTCTTGATTCGATAGCCTCAGGCTTCTCTAGGTGAATGTTCACTTTCTTTCTTTTATCTATGGTGAAATTGTATTTTGAGTGAAAAAAAAATCTTAATACACGCTAGAGGTGATCATTCTAAGATCATGCTTAAGATGATATAAACGCTGACCATGAATAGCAGCCTAATTGACCTCGTGGACAGCCCATGGAGCAAGAATGTTTTTGAAGGAGATAATATAGGGAAAAAAAAAAGAAAGAAAAGATAAGATGGCAATGAGATACATAAATTGTAAGTGATTTTCAGAGTAACTTAGAAAGTGACTATTCAGTGAGAAGAAAACGTTAAAGGAAGAGAAAGGATCTCATTTTGTTGAATACAATTTTTTTTTACAAATTATTATTATTATTATTATTCTAAAGAGACTATGGCACATGATCGAATATACCAGACTGAGAGGGACTTAAAATTGGTTTGGATTAAATTTGTTAAAATGTCATTGGAATTTTTAATTGTACAAAAATAGCCGAACGTACCTTTGCTACCAGTGATTTTTCAGCTTCCTTTATTAACTTAGTGCTTTGTTTCTCGTGGGAGTTATTGTTACGGGCGTGACGATCATCCGAATTCTTCGAATTTTCGTCGCTCACCTCCTCGACTCCAGCCAATAATTTCATCATTGGAGCAGCGGATTCTGTTTATCAAAGTGTACATATATGTAATAAAAGAACAATAAAATTCAATTAATCGAATATATATATATATATATATGTATAGGACAAATGTGCTGAATTATTACGTACAGACTTTTGGTTCAGTATATCATACATTACCATATTACATTGTACGATGTTAAATAATACCCTTTTTCGTTATTTTTTATAATCTATTGCGATAATTTTCTAATTGCGTAATTATGTCATACGTGGGTTAATACATATTCATAGTTACATAGGATTAATAGAAATCGAATCAATGTAAATTGATTGGGAAAAAACAGAGAGTGTGTGTGTGTGAGAGAGACAGAGAGGGGGGGACAGATTATTTAAAAGCAAAACAGGTAAAACGTTAAGCGCGGGAAATTCTTACGATATTTGAAATCAGTCGTTCAATTATATCCGTCAAGAGAAAATATTGAAAATGACACTGCAAAGGTTGCACAAGATTTACGTCGTATGCCATTGTGCCATTAAGAATGATAACTGCATTGTTCTCCACAACGTATACATAACTTTGGTAATGAACAAGTGCAAAGTGTCGCGGTCGCGGCGAATCGATCGAACTGCGGCACGTGTTTGCACACACATCCATTCCCAGGACAGCAAGAAGTTCCTTAGGCTTGATGTAAACCGAGCGACGGAATGTGGAATATAACGTAACAATATTATCAAACAAAATTTCATGGTAAAACGTGAGTGAAAAAAAAAGGAAATCTTCCTCCATAAATTACATAGCCACGATGCTTTCAACTTTCTAGCTAGTTACTATACTAGCCAGCAATAAGGATATGACATGTGCCATTATATTTTTGTATTTCCCTCTTAGACTTCCGATCACATCGTATTTTATATTCAAAAAAACCGTTACAGATTTGCCTATTATCTTACAGAGATATTAACCTTTTTGCTCTGTCTTTTTCTCTTTGTCTCTCTTTCTCTCTCCAAGTACCACGCGGATCTCTCGCGCCTCTAATCCACGAGAAAGTTACACTGGAATCAAAGCCACTCGTCGTTGCGCAGTTATTGGCAAACCACTGACCAATGAAAGAGCCTGTTGTCACGCAGGTGTAAAGTTCGTTTAGAATTCAAAAACTGTGATATTATACTAATTGCAAGTAATTAGAAAGTACCAGTATAGCACAGATTACCTGGAATGGTCTGACCAATGACGATTAAAACTTTTGAGGTTAACCACTGAAAAGTTCCGAATTTTGACAGGAAGCCATTCCCGACGTGACAAGCCTGTGCGAAGCGCACGAAGAATAAATATATGCAAGAATCTTTAGTCTTATTATTCAAAGCCACCTTATTCTTAACGTCAACGCTAAAGTCCAATATTCCCATTTAAAATTCCAAAGCCACAATAGCCACTCGGAAAGTTCCACAGTTACGTTTCGAGCCACGTCTAGCGCGATCCGAAACAGAATTAATTACACAGCAATAGGGCCGTTGCCTTCGACATACGTACCTCGTAAAAACACTTAATAATAATAAAGTTTGTATTGTCCCACGCAAAGCGTCGTTCTCGCGGGTCCAAGTATTTCTTATCCAGTCCACATGTCACGTGGCAGACATCCAAATGGGGCGGCAACAATTGAATCGAGCTAAGGAACGTTCCAAAGTCGCCACTACAACTGAAAGTCACATAAGCAGCAACATTCGATGAAGCACGAGACCGATGTGATTGGAGTGGACAGGATGAAGAGATTTTCTTGTGAGCGGGATGTCCAGCAAGAATCTGATTCGTGCACACTGTCTTTGGAAGGGGCCACTGCACTGCGTCACTACTCTCACACAACAGACCAGGAACGTCCGAGTCTCCGAGTCCGTTGGCCTATACGCTTGAGAAAGAGCACGAACGAAGAAGTAGCAACGTTCGAATTGAGAGCCAATGAGAGACTGGGATTCTCGAAGACATTATTTTGCATTTCCGGTTGAACTGATGGATTACGTAAAGAAATTCGTTAAGCGCGGAGAGAGAGTTGGGATCGACAGAACGAAAGGAGACAGGAAAGATGAAAAACAAGACAAAAGAGAAGGTCTTGATACGGAATCTTTATTCATTATAAAGGGTTAACGCTAAAATGTACACATACTTTACGAAAGAGTGTTGCTGTTGTAGCATTGTTGGCAATGATAATAATTACAGGATTCTTATGTCCCTTGGTACTTGCATATCTTTTTTGGTTCTTCGTCAGGATCGGTATATATACGTAGATATCAACGGTTATTGATACTTGTTTTATATGTATACAATCTAATTATCCAGGGATGCCATAGTCCTTGCTAACCATTATTAATAATTAAGTGGCTAAAGGAGCGCTACGCGGTTCTTCGAGTGCGAAGAGGTGCGTTCGAGTGCATTTTATAATGGTGCAATTGAACTGGGAGCGAAAGTTGAGCATTCGAGGAATTGAGGCGAACACGTTCCTGTCGTTCTCTATATAAAACGAGTAACGGCCATGTGACAGGTTTCATCGTAAATAATTCAAGAACCCGTTCATGATCCTTTACAACCACAATATATTGTAAAATACAATGTTGAGAATATTTGACAATAATTAAAATTATAATTCCTATTTTAATCTACGTGTCTTGTTGCCTGTTGCGGAAAACCTGCGACGTTTACATACCATAAATACTTCGTTATATTGTGGATGAAAGGGGTACTTTTCAAGACAAAAAAAAACTAAACAATAAAAAAAAAGAAAAGGAGGGAAAGAAGGAGCGAGTAGGAAGAGACAAAGGGGCAGGAAAAGTAAAACTGGAGGATCCGCCTATAAGAGATGAGAGAAATGTCGGATAAGCCAGAAGAAGAGAATAGTAAAAGGAACGTGAATAATGTGAACGTTTACAAATGGAGGACCGGCAAATTGTTGACTCGCAAAGGCACGCCGCAAATAACATTGGTAGTACATCGAGGTATCGTCGCGAGGAAGATAATAACTTTACTTTTTTTTTTAAGTTTCACGTTTTTTTCCATCTCTACAATCCCTTCGTTTAAACTTGTCCTGGATCATCATTATCATTTCTTTTTTTTTTATTCCCATCGCATGCTCTTACATTTCGCCTAAACGTAGCGTGGCGACGCACGCCTCGTTCCAAATATTGCCGTCCACTCTGCGCCGCGTAAACCGCGTTTCTCTACGCTATAACATACAGACTCAGCAAATTTCAAAATTCTCAAGACAATATTTCATATGGTCAACGAATAAATCGTCGGTCGTCTGTCAACAAACAACACGATAATGATTAATAACAGTGGACGTGATCTACTGACGTCACGAGATCATTAGTATATTCATTCATAATCGGATATGACGTTGGACCACGAGGACAGAAATATATCAAGAGAATTTCGAAGTAGACGTCACAAAGTGGCGTCCCGGCGGCATGAGAGATATTATAAATTACATAGCATACTTAGATGGTAGAGACGCTTTCGAGTACACGTACGAGAGCGTTCAGTTCGAATTATTTTAATTTTAAAGTATTACTACTGTCCCCTCGTTCCCTTACGCACGCTACAATCGTTATACTGCCATCTCCGCAAGTGTCCATAGTCCCGTATTTGCCGTGCAACCATTAAGACATTGAAATGATAAATTTAAATAACTCCACACCGACGACGAATCAAGTCAAAGACGGCTAATTTTGAGTTACTCGTAGAATTTGTCGGGCAAATAGTAATAATAGTAATAGTATAATAGTAGTAATAGCGGTAGTACTCTAACAGTAGCAGCAGTAGTATAAGGTGATTCTTTCTGTTTGCTTGTTTGTCGTTGTTTAATAATCAAAACAAAATGTATAGGTATAGTTTCAGTAGTATTTATATAGAGCCCAGTCTTACAAAAAAAGTGACCGCATCGGACCCACATATGGGACGGGCAAAACTCGCTCGGTTACGTTTAAAACTAACAATCGGTGTGTTGTCAGTTCGAGGTTCCATTTCTTTTCCTTTTTTTTTTTTTACTGAGAAAGTAGGTATACAATATTACATTATTATAAGCACAATCATTAGAAATTAAACTATTAAGTTCAAATACAAATCCTACTTTCACTCTCCTATATTTTAATTTCATTTTATTTATGAAAATCAAAGCGGACATGTTTTTTTTCTTGATTCATATATATATATTGTTGTGTGACCACCTTTGAAATTGCCTCAATTGCCATCGTGGCGTCGTCTTAAAATTCGCAGCCTACCCAGAGCGGAGGGAACATCAGATTGATCACGGCTGGCCTGAGTGTTCTGCGGGCCTGAGTCGCGGCGTAACTTTAAGATCGGACAAGCCGTAGCTAGATTGAATCGGTGCTGATCGGTAAGTGGCATTAGGCTGGGGTTGCTTGCTGATAGAGGTGGCGTTTGGATGTTGAGGTCAACGGAGATTGGCGCATCACATGGCATACTTGCGCGTCCATTCGCGTGCCAATTCGTTGTACTTCTCCCTGTCAGTTTTGTATATCCTTGCTATCTCTGGCACCAGAGGGTCATCTGGATTCGGATCGCACAGCAGAGAGCATATTGACAGTAACACTGAAATCATTCACGGCGACACGCCATACTAATTATCATCGTTTCCTTTAAATGGTAAACGTTAATTCGTTAATCGCCACATACATATTTTTAGACTGACTGTGTTAAATATTGGCCAGCCCCCCCCCCCCCCTTTCCATTCTACGCTCTAACATATCACCCTCCCAACATGCTTCTATGTTATAACGACTCTATAGAGCGACCGCCATTTTTTTTTCCTCCGTGTATTCTTTGATACGGTAAACTCAAGCCTGTGGTCGATATTGAAACTATCTTCCTGCCTTTCTCTGTGCAGCCTGATGTGTGTTTTCTAGCATTGTCACTGCACAGTGTAGGCTGCCAGTCCAGAAGCCCCGGTATAATGTATCACAGTTCTGATAATAAGTGTTGTATTTCTGTACATACCCTTTGAAATAGTGAGTGCTGGAGACCATTGCGATCTCAGTATATCCAAACAAATACTTCCATTACTGTTAATATTAGGGTGATAGATTCTGGTCGTGAAAGCAACCTGCGGGCATTAAATTTTTTCGTAAATATTTCACTTGATTGTTTTTCCATATTATGCAAGGAATCTGTCTTATCGTACCTTAGGGGGTTTGAATGGATAGTCTGTTGGGAAGTGAATTGTTAAGAAAAATACTCCTCCCTGGTAGGGGCTGTCAGGCTGAAAAGAAAATAATGTTATACGAGTTTTCACTGCCTTCTTGATTCAACATTGTAAAAACGTCTAGCCTCCCGAAGCATTTCTTCGAAATTATTGCACCAACGCCCCACGTGCAAATGAATTGACGACTGCCCGGTGTTTACCATCTTTTTAGCAAATTTACCACGCGCCAAGGGTAATTGGATTAGATAAGAATATAGGTATTGAACAAATAAAATGTATCACTTACTGGTCCCATAATAGTGGCCTGCCAGTGGAATACTGAAACAATATAAATGTGTTAAGGAGAGCCACAAGTCGAGGACAATTGGATCATTATACAATGTATCCCGAACATTCGCAAAACTAAGATGTCTCATTAGAAATACTTCAAGGTTAGGAGGCCGTTTCTAATGTTCCGTAATTTGTCATTTTTATTACGTAACGCGACGCTCTCGAAGTGAAAGTCATTCATTATCACGCAATTTACTATCATGCGTCATTACCGGTGATGTATTCTTTTTTTTTTACAGTACACAGGAAAAAAGGAAGGAGATCAATCGAGTGCTCCTCGTGCAAAGCCATGCGCGGAATACCGTGTTTCTAGGTTGAATGGGTTCACTCTGATAATCGATTGATGATATTTTAATGAAATATTAAGACAAACGATGACTCAAGGTTAACAACAATCATCTACTATTGCAAGTATAAATAGCCTGTCCTTGCCAAAGTGTGTTGTTCTAATCCACTGAGTATTTACTTTACTTAATTGATTATCTAAATTATAATTACGAAAGCAGCTCCTTTAATGTCTAACGAGCTACTTATGAGTGTGAACACAGAAGACAATGATATGACGGTAAATTCAAATTAATAACTGATTAGCAGTCATTACACGTGGAAAGAGTTCGAATGGGAAAGAAGAAAATGTATTTTACACGACGTGTAGTGGGAGTATACAGCCACATGGACCCTGCCGCCCTATTTATAGAATCTATATTAACGCTGGTAAATTCTTTTTTGAAAAAAGAGTTTAGCTATTAGCAATCGAATTAAAACATAAAACGTATCACACGACCACAGGCAGATAGTGCTCAGATTGTGCAGATAAAGTAACTTTCTTTGAGGTGGCTATATGATCATAAGCATGTCTTTTTGTCGTGTATTATTTTTGGAATGTGAGGTATGCATCTAATTTTAAAGTTACTAGGGATACCTCTAAAAGATGTTAATTAAGCTACTGGCTCTCTCTTGCTGTCTTTTAGTATGTCCTTCCTTACGAAGCATAGACATTTTACTGATGTGTGCATTTGTGCCTTTCGATATTATTTATGCGACTGAATTTTGTTGGATAACTCAAATATTATGAACAAAATTTTTAAAAAATGTTTGAGACGACTGGTGACTGTAACCATACAACATGAAAACTTACAATCATCTCCTACAGGACCAGCAGAGCATTGTGCAGGTGGATCCCTTCCAAGATCCTGAAGTTCCTGTAATATTAAATTAAATAAAATGAAACATTGTGACACAAAACACAAAAACAAAAAATGTTCTTCTATATTCAAATGCAGTGGTAAAGAGAATTTTTATATAATGGACTGATTATTCCTATAACAATCTGTCGCAAGACATGTTTGTATTTTATAAGCCCGTACCTATAATCGAGCCTTTTGGTTCATAATGTTGTGCACTTTATATAAATCTAATAAATATCTCTGATGGATATTCATACATTACCATTACTATAATATCCTAATGGGTAAGGAAAAATCATTGCACTAAAAGTTTCAGTCAATAATCTTTCTGATAAGAATATTTGCAAGCATATAGATAGAAAAGATCAAGTGTGCATATATAACCATGTTAGTATTTAACTTATGAGTATGTGTGTCTGAGCCAATGTATAGTGCTTTCGGTTGAATAGAACTTTCTTTGAAATACATCGTGTATCAACCAACTATGTGTTACCATAGCAAAGTAATTTAGACAAATACTTGGGATAGTAGATATTTTAAGTAAAGAATTTTTCTTCTGTGATATATACAATTTACAGCATGCGCATGTATTATCTATGATATCTTGCGTAATGTAAAGATATCAGTGGCTTTTAAAATTCTTTGGTAAAGCTTTATACGCAGCTACTGTTAGTACCAGATGCTAAATATTTTACTTCATTAAATATAAAGGATACAAGGCTTTTTGGTTAACTCAAAATGCATACTTCATATATTAGTTAGAAATTGTACCAGTAGTGTGTATCATGGATGCGAACAGACTCCAAGGATAGTACGTGGATAGATTGTAAGAAGCAAGCACTCTCGGAGTACAATTTAAGCAAAACATTGAAATGGATGACAATGCAAACCAATGGTATATAACTATGTACAAAGGCACTAAAGTAAATGACTCATGCCGACCTACTAACACCTAGTACAGACTCGCGGTGAGTTTATCATAAAGATTCGAGGTGGATGTATAGCACCGGAAAGTCCAGCGTGGTAGGCTCCTACAAAGGCTTGGTAGCCGTCTAATAAAATCGGTTTTCTACGATATCCAAACTATCTATGGCCCCGTATGTGCATATATATACATATATATATACATATATATATATGTATATATATAACGCACGGTTTTACGTTACTTCCGGCTATTTATCGGCCAGCCACTCGAAATTTTTCCGATTTTCACTGTCACCTCGGCGATGTTCACAAGCACAAAGAGACCCTCGATTGTAAACGAAAGTCTCTATAATGTGAGAAATGCGATTGCAAGAAAACCAGAGCACGGTTGGTGAATGCAAAAAAAGGGGTAAAAGCCAACATGATTTTCAATGCTGGCTCACATTGCTTCACTGCAAAATCGTTAAGGGCGTTCAACCGGATTTGACACACACCACACCGAAACCCGGCCACTTTTATGCCGTATAAACACTGCGAATCGTTGACGTACCTTGTTAATTCGTTTTAAAGCCATTTGATGGACTGTGTGTTGATATTAACTGGCTGAAAACCAGACAACGAAACCCGCTAGCCAAAGATCTTTGATTAGGGATAGCAAGATGGCTGCCTTCTAAACGTCGTCCCACTACGTTGCTCAAGTGTCCATTCGCATACACTTTCCTCGTCGTCCTCACGATATACTAAGCCGCGCTGTATATTTTAAAATTACGTAACACTTTCTCTTATAAATTTCTTTTGTCTCTACGATCAGTCCCAATTGAATTAAACCGTCTTCTGTTCCGCTCTTGAACTCGAACTCACGTTGGAGACTCCACGGATTTCCTTTTATCGGCAATTGGCGGATTTTTAACGTCATACCATTCTCCGCCAACAGATGTAGCGGCTCAAAGAGTCGCAACTCGTTCTGACACAAGCGGCTTTCAAATTCGTCCACGTTACATACGCTGCTATGTGCTTCGGAGCTCTACTCAAACGAGAACTAGCACGGATCGATTACGAGGATTGTTCACATTTAAACGTTGACGTCTGCGTTCTTTTGGATTCCTCGTATGAAACATATCCAACAAATCTCATGAAAACAAAAGATCTCTAACCGGCACGATGTCAGGTTACACGAACGTGTTGCAAAATTATTAGGTACGAAAAAGGGAAAAAAAAATATCCAAAAAAGTAAATGAATAACGTCTTCGGTTCGAAGAGTCACGATTCTAAGAATACCACAAAAATAATCGTCATGATGAACAGCAGAGGAATCCCCGGACGATGCTCCTGTATTAAACAAAGAGAAAAAGTAGAGGCCAAAGCAGGTTGGGACAAGTGTAAAAGGAAAAGGCAAACATTAGTGTTCAATCCGGAAGAGGAAGTCTGGCACGAGCCATATATGCAGTATTTACGTAAAGAATTTTCAGAAATATCAATACCGTGCGATTCCAAAATTGAGTTACCTTGGAAGGACATAGCTCTACCAGCTACCGGTATGAAAATACGTGTCAAAGTATCGTTGAATCAACTTGTACAGGATTCCTTGGCAAATGATACGGCGGATGAAGGGATTGTTGAGAAAAAGGAATCAACTGGTGTCATGCATTTACCTTGGGACGATTTACTTGTCACGGATACTATTCAATCGCATTTGAAAGATCCAGCAGCATGCGACTCAACTTTGGAAATACCGTGGAGCGATCTTGCTCTTGAAAGACCATTGTTCATAGCAGCACCACCCAAGGAGGAATCATGTGAACCGGATGACATTGAGATTCCTTGGGAGGAAATTCTTGTGCCGCAAAATATTGTGATCGAGACGAAAATGAAGAAACATCCATCATCCGCAGCACCTCCACGACAGTCATCCAAGTCCGGTGCAAAATTATGTGGAAAAGGGCCGTGTTGCGTGAAGGCAAGAAATCAGAAAAAGGTGGGCGGTTCTATGTATACATAAAATTTTATTTAAGAAAAAAATTCGATACTTTTCATTAATAAATCTCTTGATACACGACTATGCAGTTTTTAAATGTTAAATGCATCTAGGTTCAAAAATTGTTCAGAGAACACTTGGAGTTTCTTTGGAGTATGAATCGCAGTGACAGAGTAGCAGAACCTTTTCTATTGACATTTACATTTTATTTTCTACACCTAAATCTATTTTCAACATACTTTCTAGTGACAATAAATGTCTTTATCGACTGGGTCTGTGTTCAAGTGAACGTGACAAAGAACTCCTTATAGATAAGATAAACGATGGCTATTTAATATTTGAAAAAATAGAAAACCACCATAACCGCACTTAAAAATCACTTCCTACGTAAATTTCCAAATATGTCAAGTAAAACTATCGCTGATGTTCATCGGTTCTCTTCCACTTACTTCAGCCAAGGGGATCATCCATTTGGAAAGCGACTTTCCTCTCACAGTCTCGCTTCCATTGCTCTAACCACAACTCCTACTACAAATACAAACTCGGACTGCGATTACGAAACCTCAAGCGAAGGTTTTCACAGTCCCCGAGGACAGCATGCGTTGCCATTTTCAAAAGTTCCAAACACACCGACAGCTCCTTTATCATCATGTTTCCGAACGCACGATATTTGGGATGGAAATATTTTAACAAAGTTTTCTAGCCAACCATTCGTACCTTGCGACAATTCCCCAAAAATATTATGCAGAAAGTTTGCACATTTTAATTCAACAAAGACATTGGATCACATTGGCGATACCGGCAAAGTCAAATCGCTACCCGAAATGGGTATGAACGCTTGGTGCATCTCGAGGAAATTTCCTTATTCTAATTTATTGTCTACAGGAGACATTTTCGATTCTTCTCATGACTTTATGGAATTGAGAGGCAACATCGGCGATTTCACGCATAAAATATCAACCAATTTGCAGATGCTATCTGGTTCTGCTTCAGTCACGGAGTCGCATTACGAATGCGATAAGAAGAACGACGATACTGAGCTTCGTTTTACCATTTCAAATGGCAACGTCGTATATCGCGATAGATACAAAGACAAAATGGAGAATGCAAATTCCTATTCTTCCATTCGTGGAAAGCATGGGACGATTCCACATGGGAGAAGTTCTATGGAGGTGGATTCGACCGTAGAAGAAGAAATTTATGATGTCAAGTCTCCGTCAAGTGAGAGGAAGAAAAAATATGCCGTTCTTTCTCCAAAATCTCAATATTTTCCAAAACCTCATAGCACTTTTAATTATTACCCGATTTCGCGGATCGAAGGAGAATTTGCACCGTTGCAAAATAAATTATCTGAAATTCAAGAAAAAGTTCGAGCTTTGAGTTTGGACTATAGTATGGCGTATGGAGATTGTGCGAAAAGTACATCGATTTTCCCAATTGGGACCTTGGATTGTTTTTCTTCTGGAAATTTGAAAAATTTTAAATCGATAAGGGATAATGTGGATGGAGAATTTGATAGCATGAAAAATTGTTTAAATAAAAAACCCAATAGTGCAAGATCTTTTAACGATGATCAACCGTTGGACAGTGTTGTATGCACAAATTTTTCGAGGAAACTAGAAGAACCGTCAAAGAATATTGATTCGCAGAAGGAAGACATAAAAAATGAATATAAAGAACATCTCGAGATTTGCGGTACGAAGCAAAGTTATCAATCAGAAGAGATTTCTTTCTTACCAGCATTAACCATGCTAGCTCGAAAGTATTCATTTTTAAAAAAATGTCCTATAAAAAATAAGGACGCATCATTGTTAAGCAATGACAATTTATCACGAGAAACATCTATAAATTGTTCAGAAAACATGAGTGGGCCGAACGAATGTAATTATAAAATTTCGACAAGCACTGTGGACGAAACTGAAGAAATGTGGCCTATAGAATGTACGAGAGGTATGAGAAGTTATCCTTATCAGTAAAACTGAGTCACGAAAAGAATTTTCATTAGCAGTAAAAAAATTTATATAAAACTTTAAAGATATTTAAATATGAAGAGGTCTCTTCAAGGGCCGTCCGTACTTGATAGTTCCTGGAACATTGGAAGCACTATTTATATTCATGTCTGAAACGATATTCTAACAAGAGTATTAAATAGAATTAAAAGAAAAATCTCCAACGTCCAATCAACGTCTACCCCTTCGAGGTCATCGACTTCAATCTCAAGGTTCTTTGTGCAGATTCAATATAAAAAATGACTTGGAATGACTCATCATAAAGTGTCTCTCTACATCGTCTTTATGTAACTGGCCGCAAGAGTCTCTTGGATATATCCCAGGGCATCGGTGTCTACCTTACCGACGCTGAATTAAAATTCGATCTTTCACAGCAGCACCATCTGCAGGAAACAAAGTGTAATAAAGCCCCGGGAGTAGTGACGGCAGTCGGCAGTCGTCAGTTGACGTGAACGGTGGTGGTTCGTGGGTGAGCAAGTGAGTCAGGGACCGCAGAATGAAAATGGCGTAGCGGCCAGCGGAGTGTCGCAATCCGAACTCTCCAGTACGCCCCGGAAAACAATTCACAAGGATCCCAGCAGGTGCAAAAAAAGTCCGGAAGTGACCATAGATTAGAAAAAAAATACCCAACAGAAAGTGCAATAAAGGTGACTGGCGGGTACGCAATCGAATCGTTAATTATCAGTGAGCAGTGAGTGCCTGTGTCGGTGGCTACTGGTAGCGCGATTTGACAGCGAGTTTGCAATTTCGCTTGACTGGCTTTAAATCATCACGAGTGTCCGTTTTCACAGTCACGTATAGTGCCGAATTCTTTGGGATTGATTGTTCTCTGTAAAAATGATGGGTTCGCGCGCGGAAAGTCGGAAATTTGCCCTCGTGACAGCTTGACGACCTTGTTCCAGGCGTAAGATGGCGCCACCGGTGTTTTGACATATCCCCACGAGCATCAGCTGGATTTTACAACATTTTTCGACTTTATTTATTATGAGCAGAGAATTCTACGTTCCTTGCACGCCCTACGCATATCCGGTAAGTCAAGTAAATATTATATCCTCGTATGATATTTCCTGCTAGTTCATTCTTCAATGTATATCGATTTCTACGTATGAATTTACATGGAATTTTATGGCTTCGATTTCGGAACCGACGAACGGTTCTTTCGTTATGTCTGTTTATTTTTCAATATCTCACAGTACCCTTCTTCCTCTCGTAGGCTATACAATCAATATTATTTGATGTTCCTGTTAGACACAGTGTAAAATCTCTCGAAACTTCATGCTTTCCAATAAGTTCATCGAATGTTTCACAAAAAGATCACCTTCCCAATGATTAATTCGCTTATCAGCGAAATCAATAAGGACACTCTCAACGATCTGACGTATCATTTTAGCTTATCACAGTAACCAGCTTCTCCATGCAAATGAAACCGGATATGCCAGTTTCTATTTGGGAGAGTTAATCGTCCCGCAAACGATAGACAGACTCGCGGTACACCTGATAAATGTGATTATCAGGTTCATTAAAGAACCACAAGCGTTGTCGTGGCGTTAGAAAGTTTCCCGCGAAAAATAATGGCGGTTTTGACGGCAAAGCTCTAGAAATTCTTGAACTTTATCTATACAGAGGTTTGGATGCATATTTAACATTCGTCAGTATTGTATGTACATAGATAATGATAATGATACTGATAAAGTAGCTGTTTGAAGTTTCTGCTTATTGTTTCCATAGCAAATAAGTATTGGCACCACTGAGCTATTATCGTAGTTTTTTTTTTTTTTTTTTCATATTTCCTGAAACGTCAAATAATACTTTTCTCCAAATTTATCAGTAGACCCAGTCGAGAGAGCAACTGAGACCTTATGCAATCGCGTGTAAAAAACGTTCCAACGATCTATCCTGTGCCGTGACGCGCGATGAAAGTCCACCTTTACCAAAGCGAGGGATACCAAGGTTCCGCGAATTGGGAACGCACTCATTTTGAATCGTTATAAAATCCATATACGAGGAATACCGTTACTGGGATCATACAAGAGATCTTTTTTTTGGACACGTGAGATAGATGGTACGGTTAGAAAGATGAAAGTAACTAGGACTAGAAAAGAGTTTCTCTAACTCGCGTAAAACCTGTGTTTGTTCAAAATTATTCGTTGAAGGCTAACGACGAGAGAAAAGGTAAATCAAGAAGGAGGTTCGAGATGGGAAAATTGTTGGCGTCAAATCGCGCCAGGAAACCGGAAGACACGTCGTTGAGGTCGAGCAGAACAGGAGATACGAATTCATCAGAGTCCATCGGTTCGTCAGAGAATAGCGATCGCCTTAAAATGAGTCGACCAAAGTTACCGAACATTCGAAATCATTTGAAACGCTTGATGAGCCGTTTTACTGGAAATTCAAAAAACGTCACAAAGTCATCATCGCCCAGGTCGATGGAATCCGGAACAGTCGTCGTATCAGGAAGTCCCAGCGGTAAGCTCGTAGGATAAATCGTAGACGCGTCGCTTCCGGTAACCGTAGAAAGTCAATAAGCAGAAATTGGTCCCAAAATTAGACTGCAAGTAAAAAATGATCATCGAGAACTTTCCTATCCTCTATATATTCGACATAATAATAACAACAATAAACAATTCTTTTTAACCCACACAAATGGCGCGAGGATAAATCGACCGTTAGATTATCAAGAGACTGGATAGAGTCTCGCCAAGTATACTTATTATCGCTTATAAACGGTCCACTTGGTACTCGAACGAAATTGATCGAATAAGAAAAATTTCTTTTTTCTATGCATATTACATCCGCCATGCTGACCAGCGTGTACCGTTAGATAGCTTATACCGATAAACACTGGTACCGAGTAATACAGCTGAAATGCCTGATTCGAGTTTGACAGCTGTCATCGCTGTAATAAAGTATCCATTAAGCAGCAGAGGCAGAAGTGAAAAAAGGATTTTTTTTTTTCATAATAAATATCTGCTCTCGCTACCAGAGCAAATCATCTTCCTGACGTTTCAGCCGAGTAACCCAGAGTACACGTAAACCTAGTATACACGATATATGCAACGAAGTAAGAAAAGTGGCCTAACGATCGATCGATCATACTTCCGTTACATATATCATTGAGTAACCCGATCAGTAGTACGTCCCTAGTTACTTCCTATCCAGCGTGAAGAGTCAAGCCAAAAGATCCTCCAGGACGCGATTAAAAATTTCCTCCTTACAGAGCACGAAGCGCACGAAGAGTATCCCGGGATCATTATGAACTCAACGGAAATAGAAAATGGCCAAGAAAGTAGTAGCCAGAGCACACTTATCCATAGTCTATCATCTCCGGTGCCATCGACGTCGATCGCGTCCAGAGGATCTACAAGTAAATTCCCTATACAGCCATTATCAGGCACTATGAAAAATGTCATTATTTTAGACGAGTCCGTAACAGATAACGGATTGACAATGCCGATCATGATAACTCCACCTACCACACCGGCATCTCGAACGCTAATGAGCCCTGTGAACATCCTCGAGGAGATTCCAAGCCTGAGGGAGGGCACGATAATTGCCAGTGATCCCGTGGGTTTAGCAGCCGTTCTGAACGCTGGCTTGGACCCTGATCAGAGGCAGGTCTAATTTCGAATTAGAAATTGTTTGAAATACGGTTTTTTGTCAGTGAGCTCGTAGCTCGTATTGTATACGTGTGGTATTTTTACACCGTGTTTATTTATCACGTCCACACGACTTTCATGCGATTCAATTGACTCACAGTGGTTCTATGGAAACAAGAGTCACGAGAAGGGAACGCGAGCCACGTAGTGTGCCCTTGTATATACGAAATCCTGGCTTGCTGGAACCTTACGCACAGACTGTAGTACTGACAGATGGAAACAATTTCACTGCTACCGGGTGAGCATATATTTTAAGGATGCAACTGATCGACAGTCTTGATCTCTTGGACACTTGGTGAATTTCTTTTTAGAATTACATTTTTTTAAAAATTATTTTTTCTTATTTTTTCCCCCATATCTTTCACGCGCTTTTAACGTACACGCTGATTAAATACGAGTGCACGTGCGTTTCTTTCGGTCGACGTAGGAGCCATATCGAACATTTACAATACGTTGAGTCCGATAACACAAGTCTCTTTGGCAGTGCTGTCAATGTGGTTCGGGTTTGGTAAGACTGCTCGTATGTCGCGACCGCTTGAAAGAAAAAGTCTGTAACGGTATATCACACTGCGGTCGCTTTACATTCACTCGGCTCAGCCCAACGCACGATAATCTTATACCACAGCGGACGCTTTCGAACAATTGATTGTCATCGGTTTATCATACGTACCCGAGTGATTAGACCTTTTGTCAAGGTATCGATAACGGTCTGAGGTCGTTACTATTGAGTGTCATTTTAAATCTCTCTTTACGATTTTATTCGACGTATATGCAATTTTGCAATTTTTATACGTGGACTTTTATGTGCATTTAGTAGCGTATGTAATATCTTTTTTTTCTCATTTTCTCATCTTTATTCCGCGAACGTTCACCTCGCGGTACGTTATCCCATTAGGAGAGAACGAGGCACTCTAACCGATCGGGAAGTATAAAATTGTCGAGGGTTGAAGCCTCCGTGCATGGCTATCAGCGTACCCGTGTGTCTGTGTATGTACAGGTAGGCGACGTGCTCTCCTCATCGCTCGTAATGGTCACTACCGGGCAACAAATAAATTCATGCGATAACGAAGGCGTACGTGTGCAGCCAGATGCGAGCCTTTCGTTGCACTCGATACGAGCCCACCGTATAAAGTTATAAGAAAATGCGACTTTCACGGCTCCGCGTGAGCACGGTCCCTGTGTGTTTATATATGTGTATATATATATATATATATATGTGTGTGCACTATGCACAGATCCTATTTGATTACAAGGTGGGTTATACAGTGACTGTGGTTACGTCAGATCGTGACTCACTCGTTTTACTTGGTGCCGATGACGAGAAATGTCGGATGGGAAGTGTCCACATTTGTGCTACGTTATCGTTATTGGTATCCGTTGTAGCGTTGTCATAATTCATTACTATGTAGGCTAGGCTCTTTTGATACGTGATTTTCGCTGATTTCGTGGCTCGCGTCAATCTTGTACAATAGTAGGGCGCTGTCCTGTCGTGTCCTGTGACTGATTGGGAAGACTGTGGATCTGATATATCATAGGGATAGGGGTGCGTCCTGGCACGGATTATGGATTTGGCATTCGTTTTGAACAAGGCGGCGGTGCTGCCCGAATCGTGGGTACGGCCGACTGTGGCGTGATGATAAGACCTTTATAAAAGTTTTTTTCGAATTAGGGAAAGACAGATAGGGGAGGTTTTCTTCGTTTGGGTATTTCGAGGTTTATCGTAGATTCGAAAGATTTCGAAATTTTTTTTTGGACAATTGAAGATTGAAAAAAATTTGTTCGGGCGAAAAATTTTGTATTTCTTTCGATTCGTCTGGCAGTTCAAAGGAGTCTTGATGTTGGACATTGAGATGTATGGCTTTCTTGTGCCGACGAGGAACCAATCATTTTTCAAGCCTGGTCCAGTTCATAATTCATTATTCTTGTCCCGGCGGGTGGTAGAAGAAAACAAACGAAAAGGACACACGTAGGGCGAACGGTAGCCGAGTCCTTGGGACTGTAGACGTTGTATCGCCGACTGTTCATTCCTGAGACTCTTTTGCTCCTGCGGCGTCGCGACGTCGACATGTCCCTGTTTGTCACTCTTTATGATATTTTTTTTTGTTAATCATTTCAAGATCACGTGACTTTTTCTTCGTCGTTCGCTGTACACGATTTATTCGAAGATCCTGTTCAATTTTTGATAGCCGCCATCTTGGATCTATTTATCCTCTCGACGCTGCACAACCTGTACACGATCTCTTGGTGCAATCTCGACAGAATACCTAGGAGAAAATTTCTAACTCGAACGTTTTAGGTATATCGGATCGAACACGCGAAAATCCACTTACAATTAGTCGGCTTCCTGATAACTTTAGAAAGTAAGAGTCTCTTAATTATGTCGAACCTACCATATAGGGTACAGTACCCTGGCACCGTTTTCATTGTAAAGTCCCAAAGGCAGCAGCATTCAACTCCCACTTAATGCCTTATTTTTCGGTCGACCCGTCCGCGCAACCATCCTTAACCCCACGCGTTAATCATCCCACACACAGCTCCTAAGTCTCCCTCGCATCTGCTGCTGCCTTCCGGGAGCTGAAAAAATGAACTTACACTACTGCGAGCAGCGTATCCAAGTCGATAAATAAGAACCCGTGAACCAGTCATATTCGAATTAATAAAGTCCCAGATAAATTACTCCCAGACATACCAATCCACATATGGTATAATTTACTGCGGATAGTTTGTCAACGTGTGTCAGTTGACTGACTGCTGATCTGCTGACTTCTTTATCCGATTATAACGACTGTACACCATCTTGTATAATAATTGTGCATTGCTGATATGTAATTGTCAGCGATGACCTAGACGCGTTTGTCTCGCGAAGGGCAAATTGGTCTCACGTGCAGGCAGACGTATCGACTGTCAACGAGTGGCTCGTGTTACTGGCTCGTGTGTAAACATGTTTTTGATGATGATTTTATCATCGACTTTTTACTCTGTCAAATCGCAGGAGCGAGAGCAGAAGCGTGTCCGAGGTCGGGGAAACGGAAGGTCCTTCGGGTGGTCCTGTCGAGGAAGCGGCTTTCTACGAATCCACCCTTAGGAGTATGGCCCTTCGAAAACCACTGCGTCACCTTGACGACGAACCCCCCATCTATTGAGGCTCGACACAACCCGGGCAAAGACAGTGACTCGGTTAACGAGCACGTGGAAATTTATTGGAGAAATTAGCCCCACCTTACGCACTGTCACTACCCTGTGCATTTTATCGGGCACTTGAGATTTTTTTTTTACTTACATTGTCATCTTGCGAATAAGTCGATTTTCGGGCTTGTTCATACGGGGTGGTACATGCATATACAGTACCGCTGAAATAGTATCTTGGCCTTGAGTCCTGCCTTTGTGCGAGGTATTCATAAGGATTTTGAATTTCGCGGGCAAGCACGCTCTGGCGGGAATATTTGAAAGTGTATAAGGACGACTCGATGGACACGTATATAAAGAATTGTGTGCTTAGCTACCTCGTGGAAACTTATTGATTTATCGTCTTTCCCCGAGTTTCTATGTGTGTAAGGGAATATCGTATATCGTACGCTTTGTTAGCAGCGATGATCAGTTATAAGCGAGTGTACAGTTGATTATCGCCGGGGAATATTTTGTAATTAGACTTCGAGGCAGAACGCAATTCCACTGTGTATTCGATGCATGTCTATCGGTCCTGACTTCAATCGCGCAGTGTAATTAGAGTGGATGGTATCGTTGAATAGAAATTGTTTAGACCAGGAATTAACCGGGGAACGAGTATCGAAGATACAAGATAATCTGATATATGAATTAAAAAATTGTCTGATGCTATTATAGGTACACGGGCGTTGATTCTCTCTTTTATCATATCTTAGACGTCTAACAGAAACCTCGTGAAAGTATTGTTGTTATGTAAAATTAACGTGGACGTGCATTCACTCCTCTGGCAATAAACTTGATAAGAATCGTCGACGGGAATTTCTACGTGGACGAATAACTCCGCGAGTCGATTGGTCAATCACGCAGAGACTCGCGGATCGGGATCGATGGAAAGTGAATGCCTGTCTCCTCGGTGCTCCAGATCTTCTAAGTTGTCATCGCGGAGACTTCTTTTTGTCATAGTCTCGTGGAACGGTATTGTCATTTTATAGATAGGAAGCGCAGATGAGCATGAATAAAATTGTTTGATTTTTGTTGTTTTTTTTTGTACGATCGAACCTTGCTATGTTTCTAGGTTAGACTTTGCGATCTTACGAGGATTCGTTGGTTGACGTTTTTGGCGGTATTTGTGGTAAATTTTTTTTTTTTTTTTTTTTTTGTAAATTTAGATGGCACTGCAGTCGCGTTTTCTATCTGTTGGTTTGTCGCGTAATTGAAGGGAATCGCCACTGTGACTTGTCCGCGAAATCGTCGTCACGCACGTAAACACGCGACGGTGCGTAGAATTGCGACAGGTGGGCGGTGCCGCGCAT
Organism: Calameuta pygmaea; assembly: GCA_031762395.1. Taxonomy (NCBI): domain Eukaryota; kingdom Metazoa; phylum Arthropoda; class Insecta; order Hymenoptera; family Cephidae; genus Calameuta; species Calameuta pygmaea. The sequence goes on along the minus strand of JASANN010000297.1, from coordinate 2,084,747 downwards.
TGCGTACGTGCAATAACTGCAGCTCGGGTGCTTTGGCGGATTTTCTAATTTATGCAAATTTCAAGGAAACGCACGAGCCGTGAAGGTATCACGTGTTTAAGGTAGTTTCATGAAAACCCATCGATCGTACATGGTGTTTGTATTGGTTTGACGTTTGCGTGAAAAAAAATTTTGACAGTTCAGTGGAAAGTGACATTTGACCACGTGGGGATTGCTGTCACGTGAAAATCGAGTAACTAGGTAAATAGGCGCTCGATTATTCAGACTGTAAAGAGCGATGGCGATTTTATGGTTTCTCGATATACCAAGGCTGCTGCTCATTTGGCCGTAGGTCCTTGATTGGGCGAATTGTACGATTTAATTGCGTCAGTCGCGGGTCTCTCGGCTTTTTACTACCAAAAGATTCCAGAGCGTAACAGTCGTGACAGGAAGCGCGATGGCGACCAGGAGTCACGTGGCAATTACTTATTCGACTTTCATGGCTGTTACCGGGAGAAATTCTATTTGACGAAGTTGCTTGGAAGAAAAAAAAAATTCATCAAAAGCCAACTTCGTGCGGAACGGGTAGACCGGACGACTCCATTCTCGGTATAGAAGCTTCCACGCAAAGGCAATTCAGTAGTGGCAAAAAAAAATGTAAATATGTGAAAAAAAAAGTTTCTTTCCAGAAATCAACGTCACGACGCAACGAACTCTTGGCTAATATTGAGATACGCGAAAAACACGCGAGGATGCCAAGGAAAATCTGCACGCGGCGCATAATGACTCACGGGATGGTAAGAACTTTCTGTCCGAAATGGCAGAAGCAGCCGTCAAGGCTGCAAGAAGAAGTTGCGCGTTGAAGCGATCAAATGCGAATCCTAGAAAGCGGAGTTACGTGATTTCGGATTTTTCGTTACTTACGCGTATCCGTTGTTAACATTCACGTTGATCGTTTCTCGTTTGATCGGTTATTCCAGTCACTCGTTCAATCACTTTTACCCATTTTCCCCTAAGGAATTAGTCAAACCTTCACTATTAGCTTTTCAACTTACGGTTCAAGTTTTCGTGAGAATTTTAATTATTGGCCGCTTCTTCTAGTAAACAACTTTGACTTGATTCTCGAACCGATCCCATGACCTGCCTCCATCTATGGTCATTCAATTATGGTTGTTGTCTGGGCTAAACTTTATTTCATTATTTCAGACACATACATACACGTCAGATATATATATATATTTATGTTAGAACAATTTTTTCCCTCGTTGATAAGAATTTCCCTTTTAATGATATCGTCATCGTTTATTCATAGGTACTCATATCATGGTGATTCCAGTCTTCGCTTATACCTACTTACCGCCTTATTTTCCCAACGCAGCGTTAACTAGTTTTCACCAAGCACTTTCTGCACTTGGCCAACAATAGTTTGCATTTCACTCGAGAAACTCGAGCTGCCAGAACCAACCGGGAATAAGTCAGTCCCTTGCGATCATAAGTAAATCAGACGTTCGCTTTCCCATATGAAATCATCGTAGGACATGTTTATGGATTTTCTATTCTTCTACTGCAGGTACCAGGTATATCTATATCTACGATATCCGGTCATTCATAATGTCCAGCGATCATACACAGAATCCCGTATAAAATTTCTTACTCAATTGTCAATTTCTCTCGGAAACGAGTATACGCATAAAAAAAAATTTACAATGCATAAAAAGAATTTTCGATCCTCTGTATCTCGGATGCTGCCAGTCTCTGGTTCAACGTGATAAAATTTTCCATCAATTATTTAAGCCTCTTCTCACCACGCTTCCTCGAGTCTTGATCTTTCTTAAGAAATCTTTTCGGATAGCTCGCGATTCGTTATGGAATCTCAGGATCGGTTTGGTTTATCTTTCCTTCGCTTAGATCTCCCCCCTACCCCCCTTACCCACGTCTTCACTGCCGGTTCTTACTTTGATATTCATGCCGCTATTGTCTCTGCAGAGACAAGGCTTTGTCGTCGGTATAGGAACTACGAGAGACGAGACCTCGTGCTCACCGACCACGTTCACGCCTCCCCGGGTGTCCTTGATTCTGTTCTCCAGGAAAATTATGGAGGGACGTAAGAAAAAAAAAAGATTATTTTTTTGTTTTGCTTTTACGAAGAACCGTGCTCCACTTAATAGTCCGCTGAGTCACTCGTATCCGATCTGCGTTACTTGGTTAAATACACTAGGAATCTCTCTGGCACTTATGATCGAATTGCGATTCCGATCGAGATCCCAATACACGTACCGTACGTACCTTGTGTGCGATGTTAAGGAGATACATTGTAGAATTCATTTGTCTCATCGAAATCGGTTGAAGATTTTTTTTGTCCTCCTTTCCGTTTATACAATTTTTCACGCGATTTCGTAATCGATCGCGGTGACCTCGATTTCTTATCGGTTACAGATAACAGCATGGATCGACTGTCTGAAATAAAAATTATTCAGTCATATCTATGTGCACTGAGTCAAGGTCAGAAATTATTATTATCGATCGGTATTAAATTATCCACATGAGAAACACTCATCTTATCCCGATGACGTGCACGCGCGCAAACGTCAAAATTTTAATAACAACGTTCACCCCGGAAATTCGTACTGGCCAAAGTGACGGGAGCAAATCGTAATGCGGAAATCCAGGAGCCGCAGTGTGTGCATCTACCGGGTAGCATTAATAATCCGAAGTAAGTTCTACGTAAGAATTATTTCGCGATACGTCAGAAGTATATAACTACCCACGCGTGCAGATGGGATAATTGCCAATCGTCGGAGCGAATCTTTTATCCGGAAATTTGCATACGTACTTCCGATTTATTTAGCGAGCACTCAACGTATCCACGTCCCGCAATTGCGTGCGCGATAAACTCGATCCTAATTTCCTGGATCTATTCTCAATCGGATTCGCAGGTACGCGTATATTCGCCGTGCGAAATTACCCCATCTCGTCCACCTGGTAATTGGGTGCTGAGAGGTTATCGATGAAAAAAAAAAATCAGGTAAACTATCAATAACCGCGACACAATAAAGATCTACCGGTCGTTATGTTTTTATCGGTACTCTCGCTCGACTCGCATCTTCTTGCCAAAGTACTTGCGTCATATAATAAACTCTATGGTCCTGGGCTCGCTTTACCGATCCCACTCGACACTTATGGCACCTCGTAACGCGCATGCTAACCCGTCTCTCGCATTAACACACGAAACATTACCGGTCGACGGTACATAAGCTGTTACACCATACGGCATAAGAAACAGGTCGTTAACGCTAAGACTGACAATTATAGGCCTGTCGGTACGATCTGTCAGCTTGTATTCTTTGTGGAGATCGTCCTTTATTTTATATCAGCGATCCGGTCGGAGATTCAGTTTTTACGTGGAATCTAGGTTATGATATGATCGTTAGGTTGTTACCGGTTGCGGTCTTATAATTATGCGAATATAATAAACGTTGATTTATTAGGATTGCAGGGATCGTAAGAGGAGGACGAGGTGCGGACGGCGGCGAATGACGATGGTCCAATTTCCATCGTTCCTTCTTTTTCTCATTATTACGGATCACGAGAACGATTCCGCGGAGTCACGATTCGCGCGCTAATTTCATTGCGAAACGGACGCGTCGCTTGGGTCAACCTTGGTTTACCGTTGGGGCTGCATTTCCGGTGATTTTTTTTTGGATTTAATTCTTTCGCGTATGCTGTTTCGACTTTTGGTTCTTGACATTGGCTGACTGTCGGAAGTATGTTTGATGGTTCTTAATGTAAGGTCGGGGGTCATGTTGTACTTATGCGGAATCTTGGATCGTCGGTAGCTTCGATTCGCGTTTAAACAAAGCGAAACGTCGTACTGCGAGCGGCAAGGAGATTACAGACAATGATAGGGTTTTTAATGATGCTAATGTATGCAACTCAGGTACTACAGTTCCTGCCAACGCCCGCTATGCGCGGCCATGCATCAGCGTCGCACGTGGCCTTAAAGGCGGATTCACACCAACGAGGCGTGACGAGGCTTCAGGGGTATTTCTTTGACTGGGAATAATGATTTGCCGTGTTACGCGTTCGATTGACTTTGCCTTGAGTAAAATGGTCAGTTTCAAAATTCACGATAATTTTTGTCAAAAAATAAATACGCCATTTTTTTCGCGTAGGAATTTTCTTTAAGTCTGGTACACAGTCAACATACAGTTGGTACATTGGAAAATACATTTTTATCGACTGCCTTTCTTACTGCGTCGATCAAAGTACGAGAATGCATACGTACAGTCGCGTCGGGCCGATTAAAAAGTTCGTAAATTCGATCGGCTCAAAATGGATTGATCTAATCGTCCCGGGTTAATTATGAAAAACTTTTATTTTATCTACTCAGTCGGATAGAATCGGCTTAATCGTCGATTCTGGTAATTACGTCCGAGTCACGTGATTTTTTTTTAATAGGTTCGCTGCAGGTTTCAAACAGAGGGAGTGTATGCTGGGAATACGTGTAATGAGCTTTCGGCGAGTGGGACGTATGTGCTTGTGAGGTATAAAAGTTTCTCGGTACGTAGGCGACGTGCCTAGTTTGGGCCTATTAAATGCGGCGCTAGAAAAGGTTCGTTGAACCTTCTTTGCCAATGTTGCTTTATACGAAAACCATCAAGAAATGTTTCATTGCTACACTTGCTTTTCGATTGGATAAAAATTCGAGCGGCTTCTCTTTCTTGGTCGCCGCTGTAGGAGAGCCTTATTATTATGCGTCTGAACAAAGCCGGGGAATGCGATGCGATTTAAACGAATACATCGATTAATCGCGTCTTTACTCTATCGTTACTTGGTATGGGTTATACAATTATCCAATGGCAGACGACCAAGTCGATAGGTTTTCACAATGGCCGCGCGACCGGATACACATTTTCTCAAGTGTCACCTTAAAGGACGTTCCTCGTGATTTCTTGCCATGCTCTTTATATAGTCTTGCTCTATCGTTCAACTTACGGTTTGATTTTTGTACATAATGGCAATTTTTTTTTTTTTTTTTCAAAATAAATGTGAAAAGGATAATTTTGTTTTTGACCTCCAGCAAGAATACACAAAAATTCATGACACGGTGACTTACATAAAAGTGCCACGTGGTCCTTGCAAAGTAGGATTTACATGCAAATGAGCCGAAGGCAAGAATAAGAAAGAGAGAGAAGAAAGAGAATCGTGGGTGTAGGGTCGGGAACGCCTACGAAAAGGTCTGCCGGATCTTCCGGCTTGATTTTTCGTCCTTTTCTTTTCTTCGTCTCTCACTCCGTCTTTCTTACTCCTCGTTATATTCTTTTCTTCCCCTCTCGCACTTCAGACTAGTAGTAAAAGACGATGCCCAACGATCGACGACTTTTGCGGCATACTGGCTTACATACGATCCGGACGTTCTCGCGCGCCTTTTATCGCTACAGACGAGGAAGGAGGAAACGTGTACCAGGGCGAGGAGACGGAGGTGGACCGGTCCCCTTAAAGAGGGCAACGAGCTTCCAGGGGTCGAGCCTCCCGGGCACGACGTGGCACGTTTTAATTTTTATTTTAATTGGCAACGGCCCATCTTGTGTATCTTACGACACGCACTCTGGGTTTTATTCTTTTTCACTTCTGTTCGTTGGATTGTTTTGACTAGTTCTTTTTTCTTTTTTTTTTCACATTTCTTTTTAACTGGAATTCTACTGCTACCCACGTTCATTAGGGTATATCGTGCCTCTGGGTATATAGCATGCGCGTACCAGTATACGAGTATGTATATATATATATGTACAGTACGTATTAAGGCTCTTATCTTGATGCTGCCGTTCATAGGTATGCGTGGTCAATTTTCATAGTGGCTCATAAATAAGCCGTGTTTCAATAACGCTTCTCAGATCGGTAAGAGGTCACAGTTTGCCCTAGGTCATAGAGCCGGACGTACTGCCACGTCTCTGTTATTTGATTGGTGTGACAAGGTAGGTGCAGCATAACTCTGCCGAAGGGTAGGAACTCGTTTCCTTTATGAGACGTTGAACGGCGGTTTTTTGCGTGTCGAATGATCCTATTTATCGTTTAACGTTCAGATCCGTAATTATTTCTTTTATTTCTCATGCTACGTTATTCTCGATGATTTTTGTGAGATTTTTTTTTTTTTTTTAATCGGACACTACAGGGCCTTGCGGGTATTAACGACCTCAACGACGGCGTACCGGAAACGCAAGAAATCTGTCAGTCGACATAACTGAAATGTTTTTCTTTGAATGATACTTATTGCCGGGAACCTCCCATGGTGAATTACGCTATTTTGGACTTATCGATTCGTTCAGTTTGATCGATTGACGCCAGACAGATTTTTAAGTATTTTGGGATATTTTTGTGTCCCGTTTTTTTTCGTCTTATTTTTACGTGAAATTTACACTGTTTTATATACGTTTTCCATTCTCCGAGGAATTCGCGAATTTTATCAGTGCCTCAAGTCAGGAATTACGTTATTTTCAATATTTCGCGCACATCCGGGAATATATATATTTTTTTCAAAATTCTTCTTTGGCGCCGGAAATATAATACTTGACTCGCACCAAGAGGATCTACAATTCCGATGATTTGACCATGGCCAAAATTTTCGAGCAAGATAACGGTGAAACTTAATATTCTTACAATGTATGGATGAGTACATTATAGCCAAGAGCAATATCTGACCGACTGTTCAGACATTAAAAAAAAGGATCAGTCGATCCTGACATCCGGTTCGTTTCTATAATCATCCTCATTTTCAGTTAAAGACCGTTTGACCTTTTAAACGTAAAAGTTTCACGGTTTCGATCCTATCCTATATTTGTTTCTATTTATTATTGTTTTTTTTTTCACTCATTATGCCTTCACGGTAATTTCGCAATTAATTGAAATTCGCCGCACACCGGAACTTCCTCGCTTCTATACGAATTCGAGGCGAAGGAGTCCAGTCGAGAATTTCGGCTTCGTCGCGCTCGGGCGAAATCGATTGCACAGACCCCCGCGAGCTATCGATATCAACCTGCGAATCGGTAATACCGATAGTCACCGCATTTAACGCTAAAAGACTATAGTCCATTTGACGGCAATGAGTTTGCATTTGCATTTACGGAACAACCACGTCATAGCAAAGCGATAACGACACTATTCAATTTCAAACAGTACCGAGCGCACGTCCTTCGCCTTGAATAGCCAATTTTTTAAAATATAATTAAAGTGTGACGAAAAAAAAAAAAAAAATTTTTTTTCTCACAATAACAGTTACAACCCGTCCGCTCTTAGACGTCACGGATGCCAATAAGATATTCATAATGATTATTCGTCATCGTCAAGTCACGAATAGTCGATCCGAAAGGCATTTCGTCATCGAGACCTCGAAACGATCTTCCGCAATGACGGCGATATTCACATCGTACTCCGATAATCACTATGCCTATTCATCGATAGATTATTTTTCGATTTTTTTTTTTTTTCCAAAACCAACTGTCATTCACTCTCCTTCCTTAATTTTTCATGCCTTTCGTATACCCTACGTTCATGGCTCGCTATCTTCTATCGAAGATTAATATAGCCGATCTCATAAAGTGCGATCTAGGTACCTTCCCGAGCTTATATGATCGCGTGATCCTTCGACGTTCGTTAGGACGTTATTACCATTTCTTCACGAACGGCCGCCCACGTGCCGACGCCTTTACTTGGGATTATAAATCGACGTGAAAATCCTTAGTTATCGCGAGGCTTCGTCGTGGGAGGTCATTATATGTCAATTTTCGACCTACACCGTTGATTATAGACTTACAGGCTCGAACTCGCAACTAAACGTTGTATGTCTTTAGAATTTTCTTTTGTTACGCAAATTAACTATTGCTTATACACACTGCGTACAGATGGCTACTATTGCGACTTTTATATTCAAAATTCACCTGTTGATCCAATACTATAGAGATAGAACAGTTTGCACTTTCGAATACGACGTGTACCAATTTTCACGTTGTTACACTCTATTTTATTTTTATTATTTTCTTAGTTATGTCTAATTTACTTTTTTTCTTATCTTTCAGGTAAGTCTCCCGTTTCTCAACGTCGTGGTACAGTGGTCAGGTAGATTTCTAACCGATTTGACACACGCTCGAACTTCCCGTAAGTAGTCATCCTTAACAGGAATTGGATCTTCCTGTAAATAATTTCCAGTAACTCTTTTTTTTTAATGCATATATATATATACACGTCTACGTGATCTTTAATACGCGCATTTTCTATGCAGTTCGCAAGGTTGTCCGATCCCAGCTTTGTATCGCGAATTTCTACTTATCTGTACTCGCGATTTTCACGCACCTCCGCTGTATCCCAGTACTGACTTTGCTTTTTCGCGTAACCAGCGAGACGGGTAATCGAGTCAGGAGGAACGAGTTTTGCAACTAGACGACCTCCACAAGGCGAGCGATGCTAAGAGCCTCGTTTGCATGCTGTACACTTGGTTAGCCTCTAGCCGCCCTCCTATTAAAGTCAACCGGCAGCGAGCATTCCAGAAAGCGTCGCTCTGTCCGTTACTTTCATATTCGCGATAGTCCCGATAATTGGTACGATAATTTGGGACCTTTTTACCTGACAAAAAAGATAACGCAATGATCTTAGCTGGCAGTGGTGATTTTAATTCGAAACGATTTTTTTGTTTTTGGCATCGTTAACATATCTGCGCACGATTGATCTCTCTGTGCTTTTTTTTTCCCACTATATCCCTACTACTAGTGTAAGGGGATATGTTACCTTGCCGTTTGGATGGCACACGTGTAGGATTACGACTGTGGTATGTGCCCTATTGCTGATGTAACGTTATACCGTCAGGGATCGCTTTCATGTAAACAAACTGCGTTAACGTAGGACGAGATTAATTCTTGGAGATTTAATTTGCGGATTTTTCATGAAAATCTATTTTTTTTCGAGTTATTTATAATATGGCTGTCGGGTCCCGTTGGATCGTTATCATATATATATATATATTTCTACGCCTTACAATCGCTCGGTTGAGTATTTAATTTTGAAAATTTGCCTAAATTTTCAAAAATTCAATTTACGTCTCGTACCATTGACCATGTGCAATTGTGGCATTTGAATGGAGTCTGTTATTCGCGCGGTTACTTTACGACGAGCTGGGCCCGTCCCATGTGCTTTGATTGGGTCCCAAATCGAATGACGAATTTCATTGAATTTCCCGTAGCCGATCCTCAGCTCCTGAAACGAAGTAACGAATACGCATCCTGCGGAAACGGATGTGCAGGGCTACGCTTGGCTAAGTATTCCCCCCCATTGTAAAGTGGCTCCAGTCGCCGTTTGCTCGCGTTACATAAATACATGAGTGCTACACGTGCATACATGCTCGGCCAATTTCAATTCCAGAAGCCTTTTACTGTTATAACCTGTATACATATGTATATACGCATCACGTGGCTAAAAGTCCCTGCAGCGAGTCAATGCAGCACGAACCTCCATTGGTGGCCCTTACGTACGTGCAGCCAGTGTTCACACCAGTGGAACGAAATAATCCTACTTCACTTCCGGTACGTCGAAGTCCGATTTTTTATGTGTGCAAGGGAGACAAACATTTCGAGAATGAAAAATTATCAAAAATAATATCACCCAGTGATCTGGTCTATTTATATTAGCCACTCTTCAATGGGTCTGGATCTTTGGTATTTTTGTATTCTCATTTTAGCGGATTTGGCATCGTCAAGGTACACGTAAGCTTCCCGTCTGCGAATATCCAGTATACTATCAATGTTAAAAGACCATATAAGGTTGAACGCCCTCGTAACGCCTTGGAGGAATGATTGAACGAAACGGAGCAGCCCCAGAGCTGCCTCTTCCATCACTTAACCGGATTAGGAAGCCAGTCGGAGAAATGGCCAGCGCGCGTCGCGCAACTTACATTCCATTATTACAGTGGTAGTTGTATAAGTAAGTAGAATCGTTTTAGAGCTATATATATATATATATATATATATATATATATATATATATGGATAAGCAGTATAGCAAAAGCTTTCTAAGCTTTTCACGGTCACGTAAATAAATACGCGTCTACGACTGGGTCCTTTTCGAAAGTTGAGTACAATGAAAAGAAAGATGGCCGACTTATGTAAAATTCGCTAGGAATTTACGCATATATCTATTATTCGCTCACGTAATTGAAAACTTGAGAGAATCTTGCTTGACGTGATTTTGAATTTTCTTTTTATCTGCTACAAGCAACCATGGTCCTCTGACATAATGAAAAGTTACGAGATAATCCGAACGACTTGTGTACCATTGTTCCATAATCAACCTTTAGATTTACGCGCGATTCACTTCCCAGGCCTATGAAGTCGGCTTAATTAGACGCGCGTTTTTCGTTCGTTATTTCGCAAGGTATGTCAGATATGGTTATGGCTTATTTTTTTTAATGACGTTTTGGCATTTTTTTTTCTCTTTTTCATTTGTCCTCTAATACTCCTAGATCGTACTAGAGAACGTGTACTAGAATTGTAGCCATAGGTGTATGCTAATATACGTAGTACCCATGTTCCAATTGGTTTCTTAATTCGAACCTCGCGTAATTAAACTTCAGATTAACGACCGGTTATCTATGCATACATATAAATATATATATACACACGTATAGGACATACAATTCTAAGCGTAGCTATTTCTCCGCGATTTCTTATACTCGAGTTCTCTTTCGTTTCCCTTGAAACAAGAGTGTTTACACCGCCATACGCCCATGACTCGTCAGTACGTCTTATCACGATCCCGATCTCTGATAACGTTCCATTATGGCTAAATAACCATACTGGACAGGAATCAGAGCCACTTGGTAGTCACGTATAAAACACAACGCATTTCGTTACGCTCTAGAAATCGACAGAGAAAATGATGCTGGCTTTTGATGTTACCTCGTACATACAGTATATATATAACTACGTAAAGGTTCCAGACTAGTACTCGTCTTATTTCACGTAAAACGTCCCTAGAGATTAATCGTTATTACGTTGGTACTTCGGGCGATATCGACTTTTAACTTTTATGATCTAACAGATCGGCAACCAGTCGAACCAGTCGGCCAATAAGGAATCGCTTGACCGTGGGTGTTCGGCGTAGAGAAATTCGCGAAATTCGAGATTATCCGTCATACTGTAACTCGAGAGACAGCGACGCCGACTAGGAGACGCCCTAGGGATATACAGATTCAATTTTGATTTGGAATTTATTTTTTTCGAATACTCGAAACAGCAGCGCTGCAATCTGACTGGTGAATGTAATTTTCAGTTCTAACGATAACAATAATTAAAATTAGACTTTAACGAGTAAGGGGGGGGACTGTTGCTAACGCAACACGTTAACAGCGACGCTTGCCGATCACGTACGTGATTATGGCCATTGGATTTAAACCGGTCGAGGACGAGTCTATAGTCTTCGAATGATAAACGTTTCTCGCGCCATTGTACCTTGTCGATAATAACGATAAATGACTTTTGATTTTAGCATGAAAATTGTACGCGACGACAATACCGACGATCACTCGCTCTCTCTGTACTATAATTTTTACAGCTTCTACAAAAATTTCGTCTTACAAGATTTACCGTGTATTCGCTTGAGCTCCCTTTTGCCCAATTTTAATACACCAGGCCGAACCTTCCAGAGGACAGATTCTTGTCTTTCTTATGACATTCGAGGGAAGAAAAATCCTTCCCAGCATCTGCCACCTGCCGTGTCTTTTAACACCTGTTCGATACTGCCGAGAGTTCACACGTGAGTATATATGTATATGCAGCTCGGTCCGGTTCGTTGGGACACGTGTGCAGTCGGCTTGCAAATTTTTCCTCGAGATCGGTTCGTTCGTTACGCGGGTTAAGGAACGAGTGTACAATGTAAATGAGAATAACGTCATATTCACCGCATCGAATCGTGTACGAGGATGTTGCGTATCTCCGTGAACGAGGATCCCGTTTTCATTTCTGTCTTGTCAGAGAGGAAGTTTATCGGCCTTTAGCGTAATTACTGTATTATACGAGTATCCTGGCTCGTTTTATTCCAGCCCGATATCCGTGCGCGATGAACACTTTTGTACTTGGGCCGCGTAACAGGTAAATACGTTCGAGATGAGAAAAATAAAGCGTAATACGTCACGCGGCGTTTCTCGCCGCGTTACTAGAATACGGATGGATTATCAGCCGAGCACGTTTTATACCGTAAATATGATTAATATCGTACGGTATACATTACGCTACAGGACGCTTCAAGGATTGTCTGATGTAAGATTAATTCGTGCGGGTACTGCGGTATATCTTTATGTAGATCGATAGACTAGGATCTGTGTACGCAAGGTGCGTTTACAAGTTGAGCCGAGTAACTGGAGCACCCCGTTAAATTTACGCCTTGCCGCATAACTAGGTGTACGTGTATGTATGTTTTATGTATACGAAATGATGGAATGATTTTTTTTTATTTATTTTTTTTTTCCAGTAAAATTAACGAAGAAATGTTTTTTTTTTTTAAATGGATTTTCGACATCATTGCACGTCAGTGACTCTGAACGTTTTCACAATTTTCACCGACTCCGTCGCTTCCATGGACTGTTGTCGCGTGGGATCTTTCACGGCTGACTTGCATCTCATTCATGGCGGTGAGAGTGCGCCTTTAATGGATAATGGATAAAGCGTCAATGGTATCTCGGACGAATTCTATTAGCATAGGAATTACGTAAAGGACTGCCGAGTCCTGTATTTCGGTCTCTGAGTACCCATGGGAACGACTCTGGTACGGGTTATTACGTTCTCTGTAAATCGGCCTTGATTGTCACTGATTATTTTGCAGATCGTCAGGGCATTCGTTAAGCGGACAAAGGAATGACGATTTACGTCGATTCTATGCTTACGTAAGCAAGCAAACACGGGAAGTGATATAAATAGTTAAGGCTTCGCGGTAACGCGTATCTGATTCGTATAATAATTGTATCGACACGCTTACGGTCGTTACGATGTAAACAAATTAAGCTGTCGAGCGACGACGAAGACTTGATTTCTCGTTGGAGAAACAAAATTCATTTTTCTTTCATTTACATCGAAATTAATTATTCCTTCGTTCGCTCATTTGTTTTTTTTCTCTCTTTTCTTCTTCAATTGTTGTGCGCTGTTCAAGGATACCGTAGTCGACTTCGTGTTCTACAATGTAAACCTGCCGTAAGGAAAGTTTGAGTTACGAAGCTCTTTCCTCGTATACCTGCAATAACATAAGCCACATATATATATATATATATATATATATATATATATAATATCGAGTACACGTAGTCAGAATACATCTATACGTGTAATAGCTACAATCTTCCAAGTTTGCAAATTATTGTTTATACGACAACGTTTCTTGTTGCATGTTAGGAATATCGATCACGTAATACTCGAAGTGTACGAATACCTCGGTCGATCGATCGATCGATACTCGACGTAAATCGTTGCTCCTGTATTTCTATTGGAATCCCAAGCAGCAGAAAATTCTCGATATTTTTAGTGGATTATTCAAAATTCATAAATCTTCCTTTTTTCGTGAAGGAAGTCGATGTCTGAGCTCGTCACGGCATTTTCAGCTTTGAAATTCTCCCCGACGTTGGTCATATAGAAATTTGCGTTTCTAGTCTGAAAGGTATCGAACGATGACGAGGCTCGACGTCGACGACGGGCACCGACTGGCACCTCCTCGCAAACCCCGCCGGCCTCCGATCTTTATTCAATTACGTTTCCCTTTCGCGGTAAAGATTTAGTTTTTTTTTTTTTTCCATCTAATGTCGCTCATTGCAAAATCGTTGCAATTATTTCCATTAGCTCCTTTTTTCTTTTTACAATAAAATCCGTACTCAACCCAGCGCCGATTGCACTTTGCAATGCGTACCTTCTACTTGTACCGTAAAAAAATTGCCTACCTGCAACTTGCAATTCTGTCCGGTAATTTCCACAGACCCGCGATGCTTACGTGTACACCGGGGCGGGGCGAATGTATTCCGAAATGGATTGTGGGAAGTTTCAAAGTTTCCGGGATCAACTCGGACGCCTGTCATTTTTAGTGTCACAATGAAGGTACGTTAAAAAGGGAGCCGTTGCGTAATACGTGTACCGCGTCCGGTTAAACTCGCGTGTAATTGGATAGTAATGCCAAAATAATAATAATTTCAGGAAATCGGGGCCAACCGACACAGGACGTCGCTCTTGCTGCGTACAACATGCCCACCGTGTATATATTTCTGTACAGACTGCGTCTGCAGATGTAAATCCCGACAGTCGGCAGGGGAAACGCTAGTTGTCGTGACATCCAAAAAAAAAATATATATACACACACACATATATGTATACATAGACATTATAACACAGCCGTGAACAAGCGTGCTTAATGACACTTAGAGTTAATGACGACTGCGAATCGCAAAATTTGACCGATGGGCGACATCCCGCGTCCTCGTTTTCTCTCTCGTCTACCGTTCGAGTGGACGTTCGATAATCTTTAAGTGTGTCGCGCAAACGTCCGGGATGCGTTTATATATTGTTTTTGATTGATACGAAAGTGGGAATAAAATAATAGTGAAATCAATAACGCGTCAAGGACGTTGACGAAAAATCTCAAGAACATCATGCACGCACAAGAATCTCTCTACCGGCTCTGTGACTGGTTTCGTGCGTTTTTAATGCTGTTGCCGGTGCACCCTACTTCGTCTCTCACTTTCCAAGGAAGTACCGTATAACGGGTGTCATTCTTTCAGGGAGCCTATACGTAGATTTACTCGCGGCTTTGCGTCGCGACAAGCCATAAAGACCGGTACCCGCAATCAACGACATCCTGCGACCTCGTTTTCACCAGGGACCTCGCCCATCTTCATCTTCGGTAATACAGGAGGTCGTCTTGATGGCTCGATCGGTACTTCCGGTACATGAATATTCGCACACGGGGTACATACGGAGATGGAACATGGGAATTACGATTTATAGTAATCTTTTGTGGTGATTATAAAGAAAAAAGAAATTTTCTTATTCCACTAGTTGCTTGCGATTCATATAAGTTAACGTCAGGTATCTTTTTTTCTTTTTAGTTTTTCATACAAAACATAAATCCATTACTGGCTTATCTTTGATAGTCTAACAAGCACCAATATGATTACCGTAGTTCAGTGCATCGCCATTCGTTACTGTCTCGTGCAGAAAATATACAGTATGTATAGTTAACGTTCACGTTTACGCATATCAGACTGTAATAGATGTTCAGGGCTCTATGGGTATTGATAAATGATCAGATTTATGTGTGTCTGTATATATATATATATATATATTTAGTCGGCAAATAGATATAAAGCCCAGAAATTCCGCAAACGAATAACTCAAATTACTTATCGTCAGTCAATTGCATATCGTTCAGTGTCCAGGATGTGATGTTAAAATTTGATTTCCCACAATGGAAATAATATTTCATGCATTTACGGGTATATATATATTATTTCGAAAAAAATTTCACGACTTCGAAAATTCGTGACCGCCCGTTAGTATCCGTACATCGCGTTAACGGCTCGAAGGTAAGAAGTAACGTGAAAAACGGAACGATCAGGAACACGCGAATTTTGTAAAGTTTTTTAACCGATAATAGAGACGGAGCCAGACGCTTTGCTGTAGAAAGAAAATAAAAGGATACCTATAGATATTCAAATATTCCATGAACATCCCAGTCAAGGTCTCCTGATCGCTAAACAAAGAGTTATTAAAAGTTGAATTAAGTGCTCGGTGTGGTACAAGCTTAAGCGAGACTTCACTGTCGAGCCTGTATATATTATTTTATTCCCCCCCCCCCCCCCCCCGAGGCTAAGTAATTATTGCGTATAAACAAGCCAGATCGGATCTCGTTGCGTCGGATAAAAGAAGAAGCTAAATGAAAAATATTTAAAATGACAATATAGAGACTGTCGGCTAGTCAATTCGCGAGGGACAAATCGTGAGGATCCCCGATTATTAATTTTGAATTTTATTTTTCATTCCGCTCGCGATTTATGAATTTTTTTAATCCAACCCCTCCATTCGAAGTAACATCGAACGTCAGAATTCCTGAGCGAATGTTTGATCGATATGAGAAACTCGCCTCGTACACGGACCCTGTCGTTCTTCGAAGCTCCAGCCACGTCGAGGTACGAAAATTATTTGGATCGTTTTAGGTTATGTCGGCTTCGATATGTCTTCCGAGGGCACACGGATCACGGAAACGGTCCGTAATCTCTTTATGGGTGCGAAGGTTGGTACACGTTGCTCTTAATGTAATATCTGATGATTATCATCTAGCGACTAGATACGCACGATCGATCGATAGAGTTCAAGGTTATTTTCGAGGGCCTTGAACCTAACCTCATCCAGTGAGTTTAGCCGAGTCGTTTCTCGAGCGAGTAAAATTCCATCGGAGCTTACGGCTGTATTGGCTCTATGCGTACGTATTTCTTCCTTTCGAACGTATAGCAGACTGAGAGGGATTCGTAATTGAGATTTAGGTTTAGCCATTGGTAGCTGGAGGCGAGCCGAGTCTATTAATAGACACGAACACTTTGGACAATTAGAAATTCGAAAGGTTCGTGGCCAGTTAAGGTGCCGAATTTTTCCTTTTTATAATTATCATTTCGATCGACTTCGCTCGTTGAGGATGCTACTTATTTTTTTTATATACAATTTTTTGTTTTCCGTCACGTGGTGCTACCCTAGCACATGCGCCCGGGTCTTTTTAAACATCCTGTATACACGTACTGCAGCCCACGTGCACTCGGTAACTGTACACGCAGCAAGAATGAAAATGCGTGAAGAATTAGCACGAACTAACCTTAGAGTTCGTATCGCAAGTGAGTTCATATTTTTTTTAGTAATTTCAGGTTATTGCGCAATTTGTCTTCATTTCATACGTCGCACTTAAATGCCTTTGGGTTTTTTTTTTTTTTTTCTTTTAATATCACCGGACGTTCTACCCTCGTTTGGAATTGCGACACCGGAGACCCCACGTGCGAGAAAATGCACCTAGGACATTTTAAACACCGGATGCCGTTTTACGTGCTTATATTTCTGGCAGCCAAGGTGAGCGCTCGCAGATCGTATGAAAAAGGCTTGTTGTGTCGACTGTCGTTTTCACAAATAATCGACCGCACCTGGTGGCTACAGTTAGTCTCAATATCGACGGTCCACTCGAAAATTTCGCTAGGCTTTCCTGAACTTGCGAAATTCCTTGCGACACGGCGGGTCATGCTTCTATGTTATTGTGCCAATTCGATATCTCCTGCCTTATCTTTACCCGGTGTAGAACGTCGATATTCACCCTTTTTAACTATTGCTTCGTCCCTTTCCGACGACCATCTGAAAGGAGTTGGCAAAATTGTCGGGGGAGGTCAATGGGGTGTGGCTGTATATAGGTATCTCGGCTCCACCCTTAACTTTGAAAACCATCGCGAGACCTACCTGCACTTTGCGATAATTAACTCGGCAGCCTATCGTGTCCCTCGCTGTCTCGTGTAGACCTACATTTCAGAAATTCGTGCCGAACGTTCTTCCTAGTGTCGGAGGAGTTTGTCTGTAATTTCAAAAGAAAATTCTACCTCCCTTGCTGTGAAATTAAAATCAAAGAATATCGTCGAACAATGTTCCTTAATACGTGAAATCATATATTTGCGTTTGATCCTGAAAATTTTATCACTTTTTTCATCGAAATGATTAGCGTGACTTTGAGCACGTATTTTTATGACTTATCAGGATTATTGAGATATTACACGTTACGACTGTACGTACATACGTATTAAAATTTATGACTGTTGTTGTGCATAATAATAATGATTTCTAAATCCACAATTGACTCGGGACAATAATTCAGTAAATTTATATTGTAGTTCCGCTTATACTAGGCACTGTAGTTCCCTGTAGCGATAAAGAAAAATCGATCGAACCAGCTTGGCCATTGTCTACGAAACCATCTGGCCGATTTGTACTGTAGTACTTGATATCGATGTTTTTTTTTTTTTTCCAATGGTCTTTATATACGTCAGATTCGTCGGGACTGAAATGAACAAAAAATGAGACACAATGTCGTCACTCAAATCTCGATATCGTATTTAATCAAATGTAAGGGGATTGCGAATCGGGATCACGGCTGAGTAACGGGTCCATGGCCGCTAGGTGGACGCAAACGTGACGGAGAGTAAAGAGAGAGAGAGAGACAGCTGCTCTTCGTATCTCCTTATATCGAGACAGCCACCGTGATAAATTACGTAAGAGGACCTGACAGTCGTGCCTTATGTAAACCCTTGGGGAGTAGCCAATCAGGTCTTCGATCATTCGAGTGAGATTTGAATTTGGCGCCATAAAGTCTCACGTAATTTCAGATTGAACATAAACAAAAAATGTCAGCCAATCGATACTCAACTGTAGGATTTTCAATCTTTTATGAATTACTAAAAAATATATATTAGCTTCCTCGTTTAATCTATCCCATGATCGAGTGACGTGACGTCACGCTGGGTCGAGACGAACATTTACCGGATAGATTCGCCCGAGATTGCGTCTCCTATATTTCCACCCACGTGTTTCGCCACGTGACTCTTGTGTCAGGCGTGAATTCGCCTGTACACGTATATAGATATAATAGATGGGAACACGAAGAACCGTAAAAGTACATCAACGTAAATGCTAAGTGCGATCGAGCTCTTCGGGCCTTAGGGCCCAATTTCGTGAGTAGGTATGTCTGTGCGTTGAGTCGGAGAATAATAATCGTAGACGGGTATGGGAGAACGAGTGGATTAATTTCTTATGCGAGACTGACCGATGCACGTCTAGCTATTATGTGATTACACACGTAATCACGCCTGACGTTATGACCTGGGAGAGAGACGGCATCGAAAGGATCGGATAAGATTTTCTTTTCGTCTTAACAGCCTCGCGTTTTGCCGTTTCTGCAGAATTCTAGATACCAGCACGGGTCAGAACTGTTACTTTAACTGTTAGGTTTATCTGCTCCGTAGAAAACGTAATTGCACTGCTACACCGTACGGCATGTACGTACGTACGTACGTAATGGACTCTGTATATTGCGTAAGGGAGTAGCAGACTACCGGACTGTATCCTTTATGCACCTTATGCTCACTCGGCAGTCAGCCGTTTGTTACCCGCATGTTAAACTCTGACAAGGGTCTGACAAGGGTTCGCTGATTAATACGAGAACTGGCCGGGAAATTCGTATCTCGTTTCTATCGCGAGGTCAAAATTTTGGAAAATATTTTTTTTACAATAGCCACGTCAGTGGGTACGACACTGTTTTTGACGTATCGCCGTCGCACGATATTGTGTCGAGATATGGGAATTATTGTTTTTTTTTCTGATAGTTATCGGGAAATTACATTGAACTCGAAATCGAGCTTGATTCATTGTTATCCGTGACGTCAGCTACGACAAGAAGATTTTACTCGTAAACTGTGCAATTACGTTGCACAGATACTCCGGCCACGTTATTTAACTACGTTGCATTGGCAGTGCTGTGATAACGATATCTGGTATATCTTCATGAAGCGATATTAGTCGGGTTCTCACGTAGGTACGTTACGTTACTTCGACCTGTTATCTGGAAAAAGTTATTTTCAGCCTTCGAACTCCCGATCCCTTAGCCATAGAAATCGTTATCTTGACATTGACTTATGCGAAGGGACTATCGTTTTTTTTTTAATCGATATACGAAATACGAGCCTGTTATCAGTAATTTTGAATCGACCATAAGTCCAAATTTTTCATAATTCTCTAATACGTTACAACTATTATCCAGATTAATATCTAATTTCAGGATGACGACCTTAAAATGTGTCTGTGTCGCGTGTACGCGTGAGGTTAAAAATGACGTCACTTCCGTCTGAGAATTTAGTATTCAACTTTTGGTAAGCCTCGTAGGCATACACGCTGTTATCAGTAGGAGAAATCGATTGATGCAGAAAAGAGGTGAGAAAAGTTTACGCCTGATTTTTTATAGCTATCACCTTGTCCCTATAAACTCTTCGTTCGACGCTTCATGGAAACACGACTGGTTTCGCAATTCCCTCGGGTCTCTCTGCCAGCCTCAATTTACCCCCGAAGATACTAAGCGTTCGCATGATAGATACGACTGGCTGCGCCTTGTGCGAAATTAGTCTCATTTCTCCCTCCTCTCCGTCTGTCTCTCGCTCTCCTATGCATCTTATTTTCGTAACCAGCATTCGATCGTAGGTGCGCCAGTGGTCAAATGGCAGCGGTCAAGGTCTCGAGCGTCCTGGGTTCTTCGACCTCAACCGAAGCCTGGGATTCCTTTTGAATCGTGAATGTCAGAGGTCTAGTTCAAATCTGAGAAAGTGCTAACGCTGACCTTTACACCGATCACTGTACGTATGGAGGTCATACGCAGTAAGAAATTTTACTCTGTATTCTTCATCCGTAATCTCGACCATCTTCTTGGTACAGTGTTACCACTCGTGTGACTTTTAATGTTATCACGTGTAATTGTGGGTACCATGCGTTGATTAACGTAATGGTCATTAATTAATTTTGTACGATTTTCATGGACCGTATGCGGAGACTGTGCACGTGGAGACTGAACTCTATCTGGTTTTGCTATTCCCACCGTAGGCGATCTCTCGGAAACCTCCTTCATTCTTTTACATACTCGTTCACTCGCGCGCTCGTATGTCGGACGAGCATTTTCACTTTGTCCTCGTATCCCTCTTGCCATTTCTCTACGGTGGTTAAGTGCGCTAACGTATGTAGTCATGTCGAAATCATAGGATTTTGTCGACGAATAAACTGGCTGCACGAGGACGGCGAATCCTTATACCGTTCTCGTGGTTATCGGATGCGGGCAAAGTGGGGAAAGGTTGCGCACGCGAGATCTCACGACCTTCTTGGCAACAATCGACAATTTCCTTTCCCGACTCTTTGCCTGCCTCATCATCCAGGCGTCGATGATCGATGATTGACGAGCGACGTGGATCGCGATCTCGCAGGATCGCACCTACTCCCCGTGGGTGCAGTCGCGGAAATTTATGTAAACGTTGAATTATCTCGAAGGAATCGATTGGAATTGATATCTTTTTTCTTTTCGAGCGATTTTAAAAAATAAAAAATTTTTAGCCTGATTTTCGAAAGTTACGTAATACTTGTTACTATCGATCGATAAGTTCGATCTTTGATTTTTTTTTACACAGAGTCCCTGCAAACGGTTCAAGGAAAGTCTCGTACTAGTATTTTACTTGGCGAATGTCCGATCGTTCGATTCATACGGGGAAAGTAAAATTTCGCTGGTCTACAATCAGCGAAGATAAATATTCAGTTGTCTACCGGATGAAATCCAGCAGAAATCTTCTCGGTCTTTCGATCGCGTCCCACTCGCGCCCATTAAGCGTAACGAGTCATCGAGTACGTATGTAGGCAGAGTGAAAAGTTTTCTCGGGTGATTCAGGGAAATTGTAGTAGTAATAACACGATATTAACCGTACCCTCTGATAATCGGCTCCGTTCATCCGGAAAATGTAAAGCCGGGTCCCCACTCCTCGGCGCGACGTCAAGTTTCTATTCGTCTTATCGACGCCCGTCGAATTGGGTTACGGCTACTATAAAGGAAACCATCAAAGGAAAAGTCGACCTCGTTCAAGATCGAAACGATTTTACTCGATGCATTTTTAGCTGCCGTAACACATACGTCGATACCAGGCACGAGGATGAAAATGTGCCAGGAGGGTCGGTCACGTCGATGAAAAATTAACAAGAGACACCTTGGTCGTTGATCAAAATTTTTTAAACTTATGTCAAAGTACTTCTTATCACGTGACATCATGCTGGCGCCCACATGTTGCCTATGGAGCGCATGCGCGACTGAAAAGACGTGCTCGTGGATGGACGTCAATTCACATTAAAATCGACCTGAAAGTTTTTGGTTAAAAAAAAAGAGACGAATCGATGCCATTCGATACGCTCATGTAATTTCACACGATACCGAGTACTGCGAGGGAGGAGTGAAATCGTACGATTCGATTGACCGGAAAATTCCGGTTACGTAACCGATCGCGTATGGTACCAAGGGCTATTCGGTGCAACGAAAAGAAATTGCCTCTGACCAGGAGTATACAGAGCCGTAGTCCTATTTATAGTAGCGGCCCTCTTCTGTGTAGTTAACAAACGCAAGAAGTGAGTCGAAGCGCCCGACGGGGAAACACGAGGAGAGAGAAGGTAGGGGTGAAGGAACTTCAGGGATACAGACTCTTAGGAAATCCTCGCGTTCCCCATTGTCCGGCACAAGGTTACCGTCGGCGAGTCTCAGGCACAAGTGTCCATACAGGTACGTACGGGTTAGGTTAGATTTTGATAAACGAAAAATAAAAAAGAAAAAAAAAACAATCGTTCGAAAGTCATTAATTAATGATCCAAAGAAAAGTCTGGTATCTCTGAAACGTTAAATAATATTGTCATTTTTTCACCTCCGTCCAAGACCTTGCTGCGCCGCGACGATTATCAGAGCTAGACGTTACGCGTCATTAGTTCTAAATCATCGAAAGTTCCCCCGGGACACAGAAGTAAAATGGAACAGAAGAAACTCGAGTGGCGTACGTGTCCGCGTGTACCGTATCGCCCACACGGGCGTTCGCGCCGGTGGGTTTGCCCAGCCTGTCCTGCGAGCCTTGATGCATTTACGTGTGCCCTTGAGACTCGAGGCTGTGTTCCACCTTGTGGAGCCGGCATAAACTTCTCCGCGAGAATAGAACCTACCGCTAAATCCCATTCTCAACGTGCAATGATAATCGCGCAGAGAACAGTCCTCGACGCGCATCTTACCAGAAGGATCGATTCGACGAAACGTCGCTCAGCTCATTTATATGGATCATAAATTTATACCAGGACTCGACGTACCCGTAGGATCATCGGATCATCGTATACACGTAGAGAATCGGTACTCTCGTTTGACTTTGTCGTACTGCCATGCTACAGTATCGTTATAAGGATATACGTGTACGTGGAGGCGGACAGGATTCTACATGTTAGATATAGTTCGGTTCGCTTACCTCGACGTGGGCACTTCGCTCCTTATAAGCGTGACACCCGCGCACGTGCAGGATCCTCCGTAGCATCGTTATGCAGAATGATCTACTGCACTGGCTGGACATAGGCTGCTATCTATTCCTGGGTCGAATGAGATGGAGATGGAAAAAAAAGAATCATTGGCAATCATTGAGTCTGCGTGAATCATCGCCTTATACAGTGTATATATGTATATGATGCTGCTGGCTGTGACGTATCAACTGGCTGCCAGCTCAGGAACTGGATAGACTTTCGCAATCCTTCCGACAGGGAGACACCTTAGAGCCACCGCGTCACGGTTCGTGCACGACTATGTTTACGTGACGTGTGTGGAGAAGGTGATCGTGGATGCGTAACGATTTCGTACTCTGCCTGGAATGAGACGGACTCGGAGTTATTTTATGTCGTAGAGCCACAGACGGACGGTAGCAAGAAGTTGAATGATCGAGCGATCACTCTTGTTGAGGTTAAGGAACGTTTAGCGGCGGGGTGTACGCGTAGGGGGTTGTGTATCTAGTAGGAAGAAATACGAGGAGGATTTATGTCAATTAGAGCTGGGACCGCCGGAGTGGAAAACCGAAATGAGATCTGTTGAAAAATTGAGAGCTAATCGAGTGGCCTGATTAAAATTTTGGAGAACCCCTAATTTTGCGATAGGTTTTTTGGGGATTTTCCACTGTGCCGGTTCCACGGGTTTTTTTTGAGCTAGCATCGTCACAGGTATCGGATATCATTGAAATCGCCTTGATGTTTTAATAAAGAATTATTCGACCTGGACAATGTTGATATCGAGCTTGTTTTGTATTAACCTAAAATGGAGACTCTTGGTATGTTTTTTTTTTGCATTGTTCAGACAACTATACTGGTTCTACTGGCTTGCGAATTATCCTGAAATACGAATTCACTCCGGCAGACTTATTTAGCAAGAGACCAGTTCGTGTGAACTGGGCTTTATCACGGCTGGTATGATTCATCGTTCTCGTGGACAAAGCTGGGACTGGATTCTCCATTGCGCTCCTATTATACTCGGTACCTGTACTGCAACGTACAATAAGTACTAAATATTGTACACACGACCTCAGGTGGCTTTGAAGATAATAAGAAATGCTTGTGAAAAAATTATTATTTGCATTTTTTTTTTCATCATACGGGTAGCAACTATCCGGTATATGTATATCGGGAAAGGCTACCTGCTGATATCAGATGCCCATTGTCTTTATCTGATTTTCAATCGAATCGATATATTAATCGATACACAAGTCTACGACTCATCGTTTGTGATCGAGTTGTCGTTTGATTAAACAACATTGAGTCAATAAATCAATCCTGATAGATATAGCTCATTGGCGTCACTGTCACTGATCCACTGATTTTTATATATAAAGGAACTCTCTTAGAGTCGGAATTATTTATCAAGGGGAAGTCACGTGCTATGCACTTTTCGTGTTCATAAATCCAATTAATAATCGATGGAAAATATTTTACGTCGTGCCTGTATATACATTTATATACACGGTACAACTATCGACATAGTAAATCATAAACCGGCACGATTCAAAGCGTCGCGTTTCGTATGACCCAGTATAAGTTATACATATGCGCAGACGGAGCTGAGGTATTTAAACTGGTAGAACGTCCAAAGGAATCGTCGGAGTGATTTACGAGAATCGCGACTCACCTGGTACAGGTAACCCGTTCGTTATAATAAGTAGACTTTGCGGCATTCCTATAGACGTCTCCGGGAGGCGGATATTGTTTTTATGAAATATTCTGAAAATCAAAAGAAAATACTATAGAGATTTATGTTTGAGTGATATTCGATCGTTAAATTATTTTGAGGGACGTTTTAAAGAATTCCCAAGGTCTTGACGGCCATCAGAGTCAACCTCGTGAGCTGCGCTCAACGCTAGATGCTCTATAAATAGAGACTAACTAGGAGCAAGAGGAACACAGGGAGTCCCAAATGATGACTGATGACTGGTGACCCGATATCTTGCACTCCGCTAATAGTCATCGGAGACACTTTAAAGATACTTTCGATCGTTTCGGATAGTCACGGAGTTACGCAATCGGGAGTTACAACAGCAGGAAGTTAGGCGGTGGGGTGGGTCGGGTCTCTTGTTCCTTTTACTTCGGCTCCATTCCCGATTCTGGGCGACAACGAGAATTCGACGACAGATCGGACGTCAGTCTGATCTTTCGTAATGTTTGGTCCATTGAAATTTTTCAAACGCGCATGACGCGTCAATTGCCTTGTCCTTTTCTTTATTACTTTGATCTTCGTGATCGGTGTCTACGCAATGATTTTTTTTTGTAATTTAAGATCCATCGATCGTTGATCTTTTTTTTTATCAGTTTTAAAATGCTGCGTCAAATTTTTCTTAATAACTCTTATCATTGCACGATGCTCAAGTGGCGGATTAACGACTACCCGAAGTGCAATGGGAATGGCAATACCAGTTCGCGAACTCCTTTTCAACGCTAATAGTCAACACTGGGAATTTATTGCGAGAGAGGATCGACGATCGACGAACGACCGCGATCTTGGAATCTTTTCATCTCGTGGGATGCGCACGATCAAGAGACCTCAGGGATGTCCTGATTCTCGTCACGGTTCGAGCCTCTATAAGTGTACTTCGAAGAAGTGGAACTAAGGCTTCAATAATAATTCACATAAGTACTTCAAGTCGAGTTGCTGTAGTCTGATATGTTTTTTTTTATTCTTTTCTTTTCAGTGTTTTTTTTTGTTATTTTTATTTTAGCATATCATTCTCAACAATCTTTTGATGGGATCAATAGGCTTGTTTAGAATATCGCATGTGCTTCGGGTCCAAGGCCAATCTTGGTACTCTTTAAGCAATTCCTTTGCGAGCACTTTTTTCTTCCTTATTTTCTTACACGGCGGTACTTTGAAAGCATCTTGGAACCTAACCTAACGGCAACCCAAGAGCACTCTTGTGCTGCCTGATTTCGATTGTGAATAAGGACAATATATGCTTACTTCGTGCAGAGAAAGGGAGAGAGAGAGAGAGAGAGAGAGAGAGAGAGAGGGAGAGAGAGTGAAAAAATAATATGCGTATTCTTTACAACTATTAAAAAGAAAAAGAAATAAAGGAAGTGCAAGACTAAGAGAAATGAAATCAATGATACCTGAGTGCAATTAAGTAATTATATATTTTTAAACGTGGCGTTCCTAATGGCAAAACATTATTCTATGGACTTTTACAATTTTCTATTCTAATCACTTCCTGCCGGAAGTAGGAATGAGGCATTTTTTAATATCATTAGATAACGACTTCATTAATACCAGCAGCCGACTATATACTCCGTTCTAGCTAGTAGCCTTGATAAATTTCATTAATTTCCAATTGATCAAAGCCAATTACTAGCGCCACGATTACGACACTTAAATAGCGAAAGAAACGATTAGCAAATTACCTTCCGTCAATTAATGCCATAAATCATAAAATTCCAATCGACATATATATCTTCAAATGTATGAAAATACCGTGTCGACGATTTCTTATTTCCTAAATTGCTGGCACGATTATCGCTAACGCGTTCCCGCAATTAAACGTTCATTCGCGATGATTTAGGGCCCAGCGAAATTGCACGATTTCATTACGTCCCGTTGACCTGTGACCTGGTACACACACACATATATATATATACATACACATATACCGGTTGAATTTTTAGCGAATCACCCAGCCATGCCAGCTGCCAACTCACGGAAATACTTTCTGTTGCACTCGTATACGTTATACTGTGCATTATACGAGCTAAATTATTCCTGACAAGTTCGTAAGATTCCTCGAAGTTTCTGCTATCGTATAATTTGATTATTATTCATATACATATACTTTTATCCTTTCCTACTTGTATTACGAAGCCACATAGATACGAGAGTAACACCGTTTTCTCTCACTTTCCCATTTAATCGCTTGACCGGACGAATAACCCGGCATAAAACCAGACGTGCATGTGATTCTTTATGGTCCCACACGTCGCGCCGAGAAGTCATTAAAAACGTGTAAGATGACGGAAATGACTTCGTGTGTCCGGCTGCAAACGAAATTGAGGATTTCGCGAACGACCTGATTCCACTAGTTTTTATTTTAATGTCGCGCGCTCTTTGCGCACGTATCGTATGTAGACGCTGCTCTCGATTACGGAGCGAAACTAAGAATTACCTGCCGTAGGAATATCAATTAGCCAATTGCCCTGTCTCGGGCGTAATCCTGACCTTTTACGCTTAATCGTAATTAGTCGATTACCAGTAGATAATTAATAGCCGTCCGCGGTAACATTGTCGGGGACCCGTGGATGAATTAACCATGTTAGTCAGAATTATTTTTTCTATCCTCGTTACTGATTGCGATTCGCGACGTGATTCATGAGCGCTTATGAGTTTTATATGCGGAATACTCGGAAGAATTATTCTTGATTAATATGAAATAGACGTCGCTACGATTCTTCGTCCTTGTGCGATTAATTGAGTGTGACGTATGGAGAAATTTTGAACAAAGCCACACGCACGACTCTTGTCTGTTCTAACTCGTGTCATTTCAGTGTAAGGTCCTGCTTGTTTGACGGAGGAAAAATTGAGTCTTAACGAACTGCCTGAAATTGCACTTTCGAATGCTATAAATTGTCGGTAGTGAAGAATTTCTAGACGGGGTTTTTGGGTGGGGATAACCAGACGAGCGAACCTGACGAAGCGTAGACTTAGACGTTAATATATAGATATAGGTGTAATATGTTGTACCTAATATGCATACGTTTATAGATATTCGTCAGATATACTATAAGCATACGGGCATACAAAGTGACCGTATATTATTTTCACGTAAGAAAGTTCTCGGTTTCACCACGTCACTTTGGTCGTTACCACGTATCTACGTGGCTAGACGTGCGGATGGCTATGTACGTATTTCCTCGCGAGACTCAATTGCCGTATGAACATCCGAGAAACGATACTTCTTCTTGTAAGTTGGCTGAATTCTTTTTTAAATGTCTTTTTAAAAGCTTTGCAATCTCCGAAGGCGCTTACGACCGTTACAATGCGACTAATTCGGCGTGGCTCACGAGAGTGTATTTTTTATTGTTGCAAAATTTTGGCTGGTTGATATCAAACATATTCGACTTTCCGAACGACAGTTATCGTGCTGGATTAATTCGAAATAGTCGATAAGATTGCCGCTTTCAAGTTATCGTGGTACCCAAGTTCAGCGGTTCTGCCGTGGGCAGTTACTCGTTGATTTAACGTGAAACAATAAATAGTACAGGAAGTAATTATATTGTAAATAATTTTGTCAAATCGTACGACAGTTGCTGATATGCTCGTTATATATTTGGCGGTAGTACAGGAATTAAATTTTTTTTGGGATTAGTCTGATGTGTTTACCGTGTGAAAAAGTATAATTGATTTTTATGCAAAATTTTGCCGGTCGGTGGTTTGATATGAAAATTACCCCAATTTTTGTTGTTGTGATTTCAGCAGTGTAACAGTGGATCGACGGAAGGCGTCGTAGTGAGCGGAGGCGGTGGCATGGACTGCATGCCCCTGCGACCTGGGCCTTTTCAATATCTGATCAGCGAGCAGGCAAAGTCCCTGGTTGCCCTACAGGAGCTACAGAATGAGGTCGGCGCTCTCCTCGAGTTCCGGGATCTCGTCATCGAGACGTTCCCAAACCTCCGGCACAAGATGGCCGCGTCGGCGTCCGCGTCCGCGTCCGTTTCCGCGTCCGTGATGGCGTCCTCCCAGAGCTCGCACATTCCATTGCCGCTCTCGAGTCCATCCTCGCGGAGGATCAGCGAGTGGGAGCCGGGGAAGGTTAGGAGACGCGTGCCAAGGGAAGCGGAGCCGTCGTCCTCGTTACCGAGGAGTCGCAGCAATTCGCACAGCGGGGGTAACAAGAACAGCGCCACTGTGCAGGATTCGGGCTTCAGCACGGAAACCTCTTCGAAGGACAGCGCCTCCACGGCGATTCCACGGCCGCCGAGTCCACGACCAGTCCTGGACGAGGCCGAGGATGAACTTTGGAATCTGTTGGATGTTATACACAGGAAGGGAATAAGACTGCGAGAGGAAGTCGAGTGTCTTCAGGGTAGGCTGGAGAGCGTCGCCCCGGAGGAGCTGGAGATCTCGACGGATGTCCTGGAGGCTGTGAAAAAGGTCACACGACCTGATAAAACGACAGATGAGAATGTCGAGAATGTCGTTCATGAAGAGGATGCTCAGGTCGCGGTACTGCGACGGGAGAAGGAGCAGCTTTTGGATAAGGTAGCTGAATTGGAAGCTGAAACGATATCGAGTCGTGCACGGGCGCAGGAGTTGCAATCGGAGTTGGCTGATCTATCGGCACTCAGAAACGGCTTGGAGGATCGTCTACGTGCTGGTTTTGACTCCAAGACGGAGATTCATGTTCCTGGACCCCAGAGGATACAGCCTGTGGCTCCTACGCCCTTATCTTCGCCTAAGGGTAGCGTGAATATACGGAGTAAATCGTCTGCCTTTGCCTCTGTCGTCTCTAATAAAGTTCACAAGAGTAGATTTAGGACCAGGACCATAGAGAAAAATGTACTTGCTACTCTCCCGCAGCCTAATGATCCTGATGTTGATCTTGATGCTAGTGTCAACGAGAGGAGAGCAAGACTGGGTGCACTTGATTCCGTATTGGTATCTCCTAAGAGAGTCACTCACGTGAAGGATGTTGACTCTACGAAAATTGCGGCCATTTTGCGGGAGCATTCGCCCTTGGAACTTCAAAGACACCTTATCACTACAACCGTACATAATCAGGTAGGGTTTCGAAATTTTATTCCTTCGCTTTTCTGGCCTTCCTGAAATACACTTGTCTGGGTCGCTAGTTCTTTGCACCCTGTGCTCACGTGGCGAGAGGATCAATCTTACTATGGATTTATTTACGAATTCACGTTTTTACCCAAACCTAAGGAACAATATGAAAAGCTGTAGTAACGCCGTTTATAGGAGAAACATCAGTTGATTTCTATTTTTTCCGGTTTTAGGTCCTACAGAAGAGATTAGACGAGGTCCAGAAAAGTTCAGAAAGTCTCTCGGAACGATTAGACAAAGCACTCGATGAAAATGACGATTTACGCTTCCAAGTAAGTATCAGAGATAATTATTTTTGAGTTTATCATATTTTCAAATTTTAATATTTACAAATTATATTTTTTTTCATTAAGCTGGAAGAACGAAAAATTGAACTGGAAGGTACCAAAGCGAGAGTGCGAGTCCTAGAGAGACTTCAGCAAAGACCACCAACGGAAGCCGATCCCGAGGTGGAAAGTGAACAGCCGAGATGCGAACAAAGTGGTCTGGAGCCAGGAAGCAGTACAGAATCTGCTCGAGATCATCACCAGGCAATGGAGGTGAAACCATCTCCCCGACGTCGTCCTAGTCGAATTCCTCTACCCGGGGCGAAGCCAGCAGCCCCGAAGCCGCCTACCCACGGGAGAAACGACAGTAGAGAATCATTGAAGTCACTGACGAGATCGTGCCGGGATTCTAGTCGCGATAGCCTTGGAGGGAAGTCCCTGTCGAAGGCGCGGGACTCCAGTAGGGAGTCCCTGAACAAGAGCCTCCCAAAAAGTAACAAGGAGACGAGTCGGGAGTCCCTGAACAAGTCGTTGCCGCGTAACAATTCCAGCCGAGACTCCTTAAACAAATCCTCCTCGCTGTCCCGCACGCGAGACTCGCTGGAGTCTACTAACCTGGGGCCTCCCCCGGGAACTCCTCCTCGGCGACCACCTGCTCCTGCTCGTCGATCCCACAGTCTGGCCCGAGCCTCCGTCGATACTGACACCGGCAAGGTACGACCCGTAAAGCAATCCTTTTGGAGCAGCTGGCTGAAGTCACCGTTGTACAACGGTCCGACCTAGTAGAGCCGGGCCTAACAGCTCTTAGGGATAGCTGCTTCTTCTAACTTCGATCCTAGGACCGATTCTATTCCTACGACCTGGGCCAGCCAAGACATATAACTACTTATTCAACATCTACATGAGCATCTCCTGTTATCACTACTACTATACTGTCATTCTTGCCAATAATCGCCAATCATACGTATACGCCATACTCTTAATCCATTCTCATATACGTTTCTACTTACGGTGTCGACGTCTCCGTCTACCTTCTACCATATCCATCCACCCACCCACAACCTCTTCTATTCTTCTTAAACGTTTCTTACACTCATCGCCATTGTATCTTTTTTCTTTTTCTTCTTACAGTATACTTCTAATTCGTCTTCCGTTACTTCGACCAAGTTTCGTTTCAACTTTCAGTATACGTCCGTCAAGAGATAGGAACTTTTCCAGACTATTGATACTTTTTTTTTAACCTTGTGATTGTGTCTTCTTTTTCTTAATACATCCAAAATGACTGATCTAATACCTAACCGTTACGATGGACCTCTAAGAAATGACAAAACTACCATAGACAAATTAAACCGTATATCACCAATCGACCAACCGTCCACTAGCAAAAGTCTGATCTGGAGCGCAGGCGAGCGTGCGTTCGAGCCCGTCCCCGGCCGTCCAATATGAAACAGGCCCCTTCTCGCGTCCGTCGGTTTCTCGTAAGTTATGCTTCTTTTATTATCATTTGCTTCGACGCTTCTCTTGGATGTGGTGAGCTGTAGCCTATGTCCACCTTTCCACCTGTAGTGCGGTAGAACCTCGCCTGAATACAGCATGTGCACGCACGCGTAAGTTAATCGTCTTCCGGTAGACCCGGTAAGAATTATTTACCAGGTAAACGTCTAGTAATAAATCGGCTAGCAAAATTTACTTCAACAAATTTCAATACAAGCAACAAAATATTTTGTATTTCGTATAATTCTTAAAACTTTACTGCTTCAATCAGAGAACAAAGCAACTACCTGATTCGAACTCGGTATTATAATTTTTTTTTAAATTAATCACACAAAAAGAAAAAAATTTTTTTTAATTAATCACACAAGTGCATCAGACCTACTACAATGGAAATCATTTCGTACGTATGCATATAATGAAGAGTATGAAAAATCAATAAACGTGTGTTGTCTCGCTGATTCAGAATGCATATTCCAATAATTACAATAGTCTCTATGTACAGTAGCCATAGCAATCACTAGATAGCATGCGTTAGTATTCCCTAGAATCTGCATGCACGTCACACACATAAAAACGGGTGGGTTATCATCGTTTCATATTTCCCGCCATTCCCTTTCGAATCCATCTCCACTGCATATTCACCCAGCCCGCACAAGACTCTGAAATAAAATCGATTTGACGACATCGACCATCAAATTTCTATAAGCTTCCATACGTCATAGGCGCATCAGTCACATAATAGATATAGCGAATTAAAAGCGTCCCAATGCACGCGAATGAGCTCTCATATAATACCGTGTGTGTCGTATAGAAATGATTCCACGACCTCTCGACCTCCAAACAAAATCTTTGTCAATTAAAATTCATTTTGCTCTTTCGTTTGCTCAATTTCGAATTCTTATTTGCTATAGTGTTGCCTGTCTGTTCGTTAAAGTACGTAATCACGTGTTCAACTATTGCGATGATTTACAACGGCACTTATTTATTCTTAAGAAAATATCAATCGACCACACGCTTACCTGCTTGGCCTGCGGTTCGTTGCCCATCCTATATGTCCAGGGCTACATGACTACAAACCCTGATTTATAATATTCTTTTTCTTTTTTTTTTCGTCGTCACATCTTGCAGCTCGTCACCTTTTTGTTAAAACGTCACATAAGTCAGATACGTTATCCAAGCATAAACTATGGTAATTCCAAGAGTTTCGCTCTCTTTGCCTTTTTTTTACTTTTCTTCCTTTTTTCACTGCCCATTCAACCCAGTTAGAATTGATAATGACAGCGAACACACAGCCCAGCCGTAATCAGCTATGGGACTAACGTAAAGAGTATCGCTATCTACACTGTGATCATAGTTTGATCTTGTACGATAATTCCAGTATATTTCCCTGTATAAAGACATTAAACCACTATCTTGTAGCTGCCTGCCTTCCATTGACTTTATTAACTTGAAGCCAGCAGGTTGAACGTACGTGATCTCGATAAAGTATCAATACAGTACGAGCATAGAGAGTGTAATTAACATGTAGACCATTTGACGAAAGAGTAATATATTTTTGAAGTAAAATCTTTCTCCTCCGAGTCAGAGATGTTATTAACAGAAAGGTGATAATTAAACGTCTGTTGCGATCGTCCAAACCTTACGGATTTGTCTAATTAGAATTTTATGGTAATATTGCCTTATGGTTTTGCCTAATTATTGTACTGCAACGGGACGTTCACTTTTCTGTGATCCTGATGTGGAAATCTAATTGGAAAATTACTAAGGCGGTTTTCATTGCAACAGAGTACCAGGCCATGATATTCTCATGCAACTTCAGTCAATGGTGGTTTTTTTTTTTACGTCTTGCAGGGTCTCACCGATCCACCGAGTTCCTGGTGCTCGACCAGCGGCAGCTTCCGGCACAGCGAATCTTCTCTGTATCCAGACTCTCTCAACCAGGAGACATCATCCGTCACAGGCTCCACCCGCGTCGAATTTATTCTTGGCTCGCCGACAAGAAGATTTCGCACCAGCTCCGCATGGCCGTCACGTTACTTCGATAGCATCGATTCAGCCGCCATTGTTGCCGAGAGTCTGCTTACTGATGAATTTCCACCCAGGAGAGGCGAAGCGCTTGCCGAATGCGATTCGCTTGACAGTCGTCATCCGATTTCTAGCGACGGCTGAGGTCGTGTGTTGATAACGAGCGACGTCATCGTGATACCTTCGGTCGGTCGGATTAGTTCTCATGAAACATTTGGACTGCCGAGATCGTCCCGTGCGGATTATAACGTGGATCACTGGGAACGGAGCAGTAACTGCTTACTGACTTTCTTAGCCGCTTTATCTGTAACTGCGTGCGTCACTCTTTACTTCTGCTGTGCGTAATTATGGAATAACGAAAATACGCCCGGGATGTCAAACGTAAACTTGATGCGTGTCCAATGGAAATATGTGGTCACGATAAGCTTGGGATTTTTTTTTTTTTAATTATAACTTTCTAGACCCTCCATTGGTTCTTGCGGTTCGTCTCAGACGGTTGAGATTTGTGACGAGTTATTTTATTAGATTTTATGGAATTATGGATATAAGGATAAACGAGGGAACAGTGGGAATTAACATTTGAATGATACCGTCAGTGTGGATTGGTCTATTTGAATTCTTGAAATTTCACTCGAAACGCATATAAGCATAAATTATATGCATTTTGCTCGGCTGTACAGACCAATCACT
The DNA here is from genome assembly GCA_031762395.1 of Calameuta pygmaea. NCBI lineage: Eukaryota > Metazoa > Arthropoda > Insecta > Hymenoptera > Cephidae > Calameuta > Calameuta pygmaea. The sequence continues at coordinate 2,050,311 of JASANN010000297.1, read as the reverse complement.
TTTCTATCATTCGATTGAGATAACATTATCGAGGGCTCATAAAATTCATTATTACAGCACTGAAAGTTATTATAGTATGATAAACTCGTGTTTGTAATTATGAGTACCACGATGCAATCGTAGGTGATATAATTTACCAAGATTCTCATCTGGTTCGTATTTCGATAACATCGTGATAACTTTGTCCAAAGGAGAACGTCTTAAGGGTCGTAAAAAAGGAAGCATACGAATGAATTATCACTATTGTCCCAGCGAGTGTAACGTTAATCGTCGAGACGAGTGAACAAAAGGGAGAAAGGCGAATTAGATGCCTAAATAATTTTTATAATTCTTTTCTGGGTAGATCGAAAGGCAAAGGAAAGATATGAGAGAAATGAGAAAAAAGATTGATAAAGTGCGCATGCGCCCGAGCATGCCGTGTGCGTGTGTGTGTCTGTGTGTGTGAACGCGTTTGTGTACGTAATAACGTGAACTACAGCCGTCCACGTCCATTTTCAAAAAATTGTAGCTACACAAAAAACGCACCCAACTCTGCGTCGGTTCACTTCTATTTTGATGTTCTTTTTTTTTCCTGTATTTTCATATTAACAAAACTAACGTCAAGAATGAGTTTGCCTCGCAAACTTCCAATTACTTGGAACACGTTCGGTAGCTAATTACTATATAATTTTCGAAAAAATATTGTCTTAATTTATATTTAACTTAATGTCTCGTGTCACCCTTTTTCTTTTTACCCCGTGCTAGTTGTATTATCAATATTTTAAGGCTGTGTCCATGTGTTGCGCGATCTACGGTGGGTATGACAAACGAGTAATAACTATTTGGTAACGAATCCGCATTTCGTGTACATTACGTCTATCGACGTCGGAAATTTGATAAAAAAAAAATCCAAAAAATCTTTACCGGCAACCCAAAACACAGCGATCGCTCAGTAACAGGTGGAAGTACAGCCGCGACAAGTGATTCATTCCATGTTACATTTTTAAAATGTTAACACCGTGTATTCCGAAGAGCATTTACAATATACTTTCTAACGTTATTGTCGTCTGTTGTGATTGTCGCCGTTAAATTCAATTAATTTATTATTAAATCGATGAGCAAGCGTATAGAGTCGTATCTTAAATTTTTGACTGTCTTGAACGCGCGTGAATGATTTTGAGAATTTTTTCATTTTATATCATCGGCTGAATCGAATGAACATTGTATGCATGTCCTGTGCGATTTTGTGCATGATTTTCGCATGAGTCTTACACGAGTGCGCACATATCAGTGTGAGAAAAAGTAGGAATTTTTTGATTTTGCATTGATAAGCTTGACAGCTGACATCAAAGCCCATTGGTCCTGCTAAGCATGGCTGATGGAGAGAAGAAAATTGCGATAGCCACTTTGGTCGCCTGTTTTTTTTTTTTTTTCGATCATCTGTATTTTCAATTTTTGTCTTCTACTTTTTCAAAGAAACGTTTTAACTTCTTTTTGCCACTTTTTGTCATTCTCTTCGTTCGTACTACTCGCTGCTCACATTATCCAGTTGGGATTGAGACTCATGAGCGATGTCCAATTCACCAACTTAACTCTAACTTAAAGTGACTTTAAGGAGATACTATTATATACTACACAGTTCCTTGCTTCAACCAATTTATTATTCGTAATGATAATGACGATGATGAAATTAATCGCAATCACAGAGTAACCTGTGATCTAGTTGTAAATCTAAATATGTGATTAACGTAGCTAAGCTAATAGGACTGAAGGACATTACTTATTAAGTTAGTGCCTGATATTCCTGAATGCTGTGCGCAAACGAAAACCATGGCGAACCAGTGGTTTTTGTTTGCCAACGTGCTTTTGTTTTTGTAAAAAGAAATAGAGAGAGAGAGAGAGAGAGAGAGAGAGAGAGAGAGAGAGAGAGAAGAAGGGATGGTTCGCGCAGCGATGAAAATGCTCAGATATTAAAATTTTATGCAGCCGGTGGACTCTGGTGCCCCCTGCAGCCTTAGCGCTGCCTACTGGAGGCTATTATTTTTATATGTTAAACTACGAGTAAAGTATCGAAAATACGGTCTGAAAATTCGAAAAGGCGAGTGAACGAGGTGCCCGAAAAAAAATGGCCACTCACTTATTGGCGATTGCATACTATCATTGTATTATATTCTATCTACTCTAGAGACGTATTATCGATTGTGCGGTTATTATTTTGTTAATTAAATAATATACACGGACACCCATGTACACGTACACATACCTGTAAATAAACGAAACTCGTGAAATATTTAATTAATTTTTAATGTACATAAATTATATGTAATAAAATGCGCGAATAACGTGTTAAGATTAATAAACTGAAATTACGTAAATATACCAGATTCCTCATTCATTTCATGTTATCGCGCAGTTTCTCATTGAGACGTTCGATCGATTCTTCCAAATCTCCCATACGTTTTTGTAATCTGCAGAAAAATTTAAAAGATCATAAAATGTTGCATGATCCATCGTTTTACGTGTATACTAACAATTTGTATTCTCGTCGAAGAATTGGCACGTCAGGTAGATCGGTAGAAAGTGCTGCTGTTAAATCAAATTGATTAATCGAAAATAATCGTACAGTCTATACCGCTTATCGCACCTGTAGATTTTTCATTAAGCTTGACTAATATATCATTGAGCATCGATTCCGTTACAATGATGCCTGAACGTATTTCGAATTTTTTCATAAATCCATTTACCTCCGCTTGCGAAAAGTTATGACTAAGAGTTCATGAACGATATTTAAAAAATGTATCAGCAGTAAGAATCGCTATGTAAGTTTACCTAATAAGTATATCTTTGATTTCCTTAGAAGTTAATCCGGACTTCAATCGTTGATCATCCTGACCCCTCATGGATTTTATTCTACAGCAACTGCGCAACACCAACCAGACTCTATGAAGAATCTCAAGAAAATCAGCCTTTGGACCTCCGAGGTATCCGTCGTACTTTGAGGTGCTGTAGGCGTTATTAATAATCGCTAGGAACATACTCTGAGAATTTCATAAATATTATCATGCATGTAGTTACAATATAAAATAGTACATAGTAAAGAAGAGAATTTACCAAAAGAATGAAATACATGATGAAAATAAATATGAGGAAAAAAAAGGGCCCAAGAATTTTATCAAGAGCGTTAACTTCACGATATCCATAATCGCCCAATAGAACTCTGATCAGAGTGAACACAGCAATGTCCCAGGTGCGAAAATCTCTAAGCTACGAATTAAAGTAATTTGTTAAATTTTAACTTAAAATCGTTAATTAAAATATAGCCAGGGTCACGGCTACTTACTTTATGACTGAAAAGTGCGTAAGCTAGTTGAGCAAAGGCCCATAATGTAATAAGAAATATCAAAGTCAATCCTATGAGATCCAATGCACATGTTGATATGGTAGTTTGGAGTCTCGAGATAGATCTAACGATTTGGAGATATTTCATTATTCCAAACCACGAGAAACATAATAAAACAGCTTGAACGTAGTGATAAATAATGTCGAGCGTAGCGAGGTTATCAAATCCTGCATAATCTCCATCCGTTGTGAGTAATTTCGTCAGTAACTCTCTTGCGGTCGAATAAAGGTATACAGAGATGCTTAGATAGATAATTAGAAGCTAAAAGATGCCAAAAAGAAGATTAATAAATCTATATTACAATTAGCCTATCTTGCTTCTGGATTAGAAATACAGTAGAAATCGTTCAGTTAACACTTGGCATACATAAGATTGGTGATAAGTGAAATATATATCAATCTACTAAGGTGAAATGAGGAAGTTGACTCACCAGCATGATAATCAGATCAATCCATATCCAAAATTTGATCAAATGCGAGCGACCGAAGTATAGAAAATTTTCCAAGGTGTAATAGAGATACCAAAAGATCATTAAGAAGAGGACGATATCAGATATCAATATTAGATAATCAAACCATTCTCTGAAAGCCATCAGTTTAACTGGCTGTATCGACCAACTGGAAATTGCAGCTCCTTGTGGTAGAAATTCCACGATCAATCTGCCATAATAAATTAGTTGAAAACCAAAAAAATTATTTATACGGCACTTTTGATTTCATACTTTGTGATACAAAACATGTTAATATTTGGATTGTATACAGTAAATTCTATAAATACGGCCCGAGTCCCGCGATCGATCCACAGACCATTTTTTAATTCTTTTATTATTTCTGCAGCCTTTTCTCGATTTACTGGTAAAATTTGAGAGTAACCACCACCACCGTAATGGCTTATCCATCCAATGTACGATGCAGATTGAAGTTTATCAGCCGATTTGTAGATATAGCTGATGATTAAAAAGTTAATTGTTTATTCTTCAGTGGTTGACACCTTTTTTCTTGACATAAGAAATGTATACCTATCGGGTTTGTCAGACTTGACGTCAACCTTAGGAATTTACTATTTTGAAAAAGTTTATTAATGATAAATGAACTTCTTACGCTTCGGAACCAGCGCCAAACGTTTTTCTATCTTCTGTCGATGATCTATAATAATCGTAACACGTGGGAAATCGACGTCTATATATTTCTGGTACTCTGCAGGAATTATTTCGCACTCGAACTTGTCTCAATCGTGGTCGACCCACCATACGATTTTCGTACAATAGATCTTTCTCAGATTCATCAGTAGGCTTTACTTGATCCTCTTGACTGTACCAGAAATCCCAATAAAATCCATCGAGCATCGTTGTCTCGGTAAACTGCGACGTTTATGCATAAAAAAATTGTTTGAAATTGAAATAAAAATATTTAATTAATCCCAAATTATGGAATTTTACGTACTTTAATAAATTCTGCCTTTGTAGAAATACCTTCGAAGCTCATTGTCGTTTCGCCCATTGAAAATTGTCTACGTACAAAAAGTGACGACAGAGTGTCGGCGAAATAAAATCTAGTGGAATTTATTTTTCCCAGTATACCTATGGGATTATTAATAAAATATATATTTCGATATGTTATAATTCAATTTTGAAAATAAATCTTACCAATGCTTAAGAATATTAAATAAACACAATACATCAGAAGTTCCTTTACATTCACTTGAAGATACACATCGCGACTTCGTGAACGAGCAATGTCCCGTGTCAAGAGACGTATTTTCTTTTTGACTTTTCCTAAAGCATTAAATCTTTACGAGATTATATAATCTATAAAATAAAGATAAGAGTTTTTTTTTTAATACCATCATCCACATGTCTAAAACTTTTATCCCTGATCTCGTCTACGACAGAATCCATATTTTGAACAGTGAATGTTTTCCTGTTTTACCACGCGAAGCGATTGTCGTCGCTTCGTGTTTGTTCCAGTCGCAATTTGAAAAGGCACGAAACGATTCATTTGTATAACCTATCCTGATAAGAGTTTCAATCACGTCGTATCGCGCGAACCGGTGACTACTTAAAATTAGTATCATAGATAATCTTCGTTTAGTAATCGCCAATAGTCATTCCTGAAGTTACCGCTCGTGGACTGGCAATAGATTGCAAATTTTTGGCAAACATGGATGACAGGTAAGCAAGATCTCTTGGTCACTTTGATAATTAAGAGTGATAATGTATCATTAGCTGGAATTTAATAGATTACAAAGAGAGATTAAAGCAATAGATGTCAACACTAAACATTCATCAATCGACGTTCAGGATGAGAATTACGATCCCTTCGCAAATCGATCACAGCACCAGTTAAACTCGTAAGCATTGCAATAATCGTTAGCCAATGTTATTATGCCACAATGACCATCGATAATTCGTTAAAGGGATTTTGCCGTTTTTATACATTTGCTGAAAGCCGCCATGGGCAGCGGTATACTCTTCCTGCCGCACGCCTTCGTGAAAACAGGTTATGTCGTTGCCATTGTATCTAGTATCCTTATAGGAACGCTGTGTACTCATACTGCGATAATAACAGTGAGTTGAATAATAAAACTGATATGATATGTAAAGGCAACAGTGACGATTAGTCGTTATCAGGAATTATCAATAACTACTTTACCTACAGGTGCAATGTTCCCAGATACTTTGTAAGCGAGAACGTGTGCCCGAGTTAAATTTTGCTGAAACTGCAGCTGTGTCGTTTCGATTGGGTCCAAGAAAATTGCAAAAATATTCCATCGCGTTTAAAGTTACAACAAACGCCATTGTCTGTTTCGTGCAATACCAAACCACGGTGATCTATGCACTTTACGTTGCAACTTCGTTTCAACAGGTAAAATTTTCTGTATTCTAAGAGTTCCGCTGGTAAAGCTTACGATAAAACTGCTGTCAATCTACTTCTTTTTTTTTTCAAGGTTATAGAACACTTTTCGAATCACACGGTCGACTCGAGGATTTATATTCTTATTTTTTTGCCTATTTATCTCGTCCTCGCACTTATCCCCAATTTGAAGTACCTAGTACCTATTTCGATTATTGGCAGTATTTTCCTAGCAATCGGTTTCTTTATCACTGTGTATTATTTATTCGTGGACATTCCAAGTCCCGAGAATCTGAACGTAGCTACGAATGCTCTGTCGGTTCCTGTGTATTGGGTAATCTTCCTCTTTGCTATGCACAACATGGCGGTATTATTGCCTCTGGAAAATTCGATGAAAAATCCAGAAAATATGTCAAAAGTCTTAACAGCGAGTATGGCAATAAACACGTGCATCTACGCGGCTTTCGGATTCCTTGGTTATAACAAATACAACAATGCTTGTGACACAGTAATTAAGAACTTACCCTTAAATGAGATGTTAGTATCGATATATCATACATTTTTTCAGTTTTTCATAATTTTTTTAATTTTCCACTCATCCATCAGAGTTGCACAAATAGCCAAGATAGCGATATCAATTTCCGTCATGCTTACCTACGGTCTGCAGTACTATGTTCCAATAGCTATTTTATGGCCAATCATCGCTACCAGATTCAAACGCGAGAGACAATTCTTTTACGAGATTTCATTTCGCCTCGGAGGAGTCCTCGTTAGTAGTGAGCTAACCAATATAATAAATTATTGAAAATAAATTTTCAAAAACACGTTGAACTCACGATCTACGCATTCCCTTTGTCTCTTTGTAGCCTTGATCGCTATAGCAATTCCACAAATGGTACCACTTCTCAGTCTCTTCACAGCATTGACAATGACCACAGTAATGTTACTGATTCCCATAACGATAGAACTGGCAACAAAATGGGAGTACAGTGACAATCGTAGTTTAAATTTTCTCATTGCCAAGAATATAATAATTGCGATAATCTGGGCAATCTTATTGGTAATTACTGTTAACAAGAAAGTAATCATGTCAGTGCATATAAAAATTCATTCATTTCATTATAGATTTTCGGCTGCATCGAGAGCATCAAGGATATCATTGAGAATTACACAGGGAATAAAAATAATACAGATATTTGTGGATAAGTAAAACAATAAGTATCAACGATTGTACATCGATCTGTTCCGCTGTCATTATCGGCGATTAATCGTCGATTGATTTTGCAACATTGGAAACGAAGGAATCCAAGGACTCCTTTGAGGATTATAACAAAAATTTGAGATTACGATGGGATTAGGTGCACCGTTGAAACTAATCATGATTGACAGCTATCTCACAATGTACAAACTTCACAAGAGCGATACACCAAGTGTTACAAGCAAATGATTGCCATATCAGCTAATTGAACCAACGAATGATAAAGTTTAGAAATGAGAAATCCCCACCTAGTCAACTTTGAGGAGCAATGCCTGCGTCCGCCCCATTGGTATATATATTGCATAACGATAAGAATTAAATCATCCAGTATAGTTACTAAGAGTCGTTATAGTCATTGAGCAGTTCTCTACTCTGTGATAGGTAAGTCGGGCGCGATGATGGTGTATTCTTAATTTGTGATAAATAAAAACTTTAAGTTTGAGATTATTCGACAAATATTTTTAATCAAAGTTTTTAATGGCAATTCAAGGCGTTTAAGTACTTTTATGGTATTGTTAAAACTTTTGTGTCTTTTGACCCTTCTGTAATGGTGCTACTTTTTTTTTTACTACAAAAAAATATACAGCTATTGGGTATATCAGATCAAGCCTCACCACTGAAAGGTTGCGATAAGTAATTTTGAAGGGATTAAAAATATTTGAGGAAATGAAATTATTCTGTGAAGTAAAATCAGTGGATTGATATATATTCAAGCAGAGTTAATTATTGGCAGTGAATTGTGGCGATTAAGATACCATCAGGTAATTAAGATTGCTGGACAACTTACTGATAATTTTTTAATTTTGAACATGCGTCTATCTTTCGAAAGATATGAATACGTATCCAAATGAATTTTAATATGTGGGAGAGAGGAAATTATAATTGCTGATAGGAACAAATGCGTAGGCGAATACGCTCCACGTAGCACGGGAAGTCTTAAACTTCTACTATCTTACAAGAACGGAGCACAGAGTACAGGTGGCAAAGATAGTTAAGAGATTTATTGTTAACTAAATTAATTTTTCATAAAAATGAATTTTAATTATGATTAATAAATTTTTACGATTTAAGTGTGATATAAAATATATATTGTTCAGATGCTTACAATCATTATTGCACATAGTTTGATGGGACACGTGTATAGTTCAACTTCTATTTATCAATGGTTGACAGTTTTGGACAGTTGCGTGCAAATTATTGACACAATGCTGAGAATTTATTTGAACCGTATTCATTTAATATATAATAACAATATTCGACGATGATTAGAGAATGTAGGTCAAAAAACTTAATTATATATTCTCAAGTTACGTACAATTAATTTTTTCCTTGTCAGCCAATGCGACATGTTTAGGATATTCGTGTTCAAAAAGAAAAAGAAAAAAATATATATATATATATATAGGCTGTGTGGTTTCAGTTTCCCTTATTTCTCCGGGATTCTTTTTTCTGGTTCTAATCTGCAATACTTATATGTATATATGTTTTTGTCAGAGTACGTTTTTGTTTTCTGTCACTAATTCCTTGTCATCCGAGAAAACGTCAGCAGGCCTTGATCTTTGAACAAATAAGAACAGAATCAATTCCACGAAGCAATACAATAATGTAGCTCGATGATTACTCCATGATTTACGACAGTTTCATTCAAAAATAAGAATAAGTCAGGATCTCGATATCAATGATAATTATCATTCTTAGGATAAACAACTGATTTAACAAAAGATTCTTTATCGAAAATTCAGCACCGAGTTTAGCCTATATAAATTTCTGTTTCTTGGTTTTCTGGATTTGTCGACTCAAGTGTAACACCAGCTTCAGCCTAGAAGATCCTAGGCAGAACTTTGAGTCCAATGATGGATTTAAAATCGTATTTTTTGGATGCAATTGACAATTTAAGGCTCGAATTCGTGTCAACAAACTTGAGTTTCCCTATTTCGTAATCTTAATCATTCCGCGTAGAACAAATAGATTAAAACCGGTGCTAAATTTTGGACTAGGGATAAAAAAAAATCTGAGTATACTTATAAACATGTTAAAAATTTTCATCAATCTACTTTTCTTTTTTCAAAATTATTATCAATGTTGAGAGACTTTTATTTCGACTTTGCTGACTTATACGATACGTGTTTGCATTTCCTGGAATAAAACAAAATATCAAATGAATCCATTTCTGTGTCAGATAAGATGAAATAATATCATTGTTCGCAGAGTTATCATGACTGATAACAAATCGAAGATCGACATACCGAGTGCACCAGCAGTAGATTACGGTAGCAGGTATGTTCTCCATATAAATAATGATGATATATTTTAAAATTTATAGTCGTATCGATATATATCGTCGTCCAGATTTACTTCAAGGGATTATTAATATTGGCATTTATCGACTGATAAGTTAAATAATAATAATAGTGTCCATGATAACGATAAGGTAGGTACCTGTGATTGACAGTGATAGAAAAATTGATATTTTCTTTCCGATTAACAGAGATGCAATAATCAATGGAGTGAAAGCCAGTGATGATTATGACAATTACAATCCCGTGGAACATAGGAATCTGAAAAATGCCACCACGTGAGTAGCGATAAAATAATACAATTTTTTAAATCATTTAAATAATTATAAATTCACTCGTACATTTATTCAGAGATTTCGGTTCTGCGGCACATGTACTGAAGTCCTCCCTGGGTACTGGAATTATAGCGATGCCGAATGCTATAAAAAATGCGGGCATCGTTGTCGGCGGAATAAGTACAGTAGTAGTAGGAATTATTTGTGCCCACGCTGTTCACATTCTCATAAAATCATCGCAAGTAGCGTGCAAGAGGACGCGCTCGCCAAAATTGACGTACGCGGAAACGGCCGAGGCGGTATTTAAAACTGGCCCTAAAGGCGTGAGATTTCTTTCCTCCTTTAGCAGAAGTTTCGTGAACGTGTCTCTTTGCGTCACGTACATTGGCTCGGTTTGCGTATATATCGTGTTCATATCGACTACGGTTAAACAGGTAAATATCAATTTACTATAGAGCTTTCTATTGCATCGTTGTTATTCTGACGTTGGATGATTTTTAATTTTTAGCTCATGGAATATTATACTGGTGTTGATATATCTATACGGTTATATATCCTGACGATTTTTCCCACTATTGTCGTATTAGGACAAATAAGGCATCTGAGAGCTCTCGTTCCTTTGTCTACGCTGGCAAACGTCAGTATCCTCATAGCATTGGCGATCACGTATTATTACATTTTCGAGGATCTTCAACCCATCAGTAACGTTAAACTGGTTACGTCTCTTGAAAATTTTCCAAAGTTCCTTGCTATCGTGGTATTTGCAATTGAAGGAATTGGAGTGGTAGGTATGACAAAATGCAATTTTGTATTGTTACCTTAAGTAATTTTAGATTTGCAAAAAAAGTTATATATTCCTTTATAATTCATTTTAGGTATTGCCTGTCGAGAACAATATGCGAAATCCATCTCACTTTCTGGGCTGCCCAAGTGTACTTAATGTAACAATGACTATCATCATTAGCTTGTACACTCTAACAGGAGTATTTGGTTACATGAGGTACGGTGATGCAATTCAAGCAACCATTACACTCAATCTGGATACTCGGCAGATGTAAGTACAGTGGATGAATTATCGTGGTGTATTTTTTTTTTTTTTTTTATTAATCATTCAATTATACTTTTAGTCCTGCCCAAATTGTTAAAATGCTTATGGGACTGGCTATTCTTTATACCTACGGTCTGCAGTTTTACGTCCCAACGGAAATCATTAAGAATGGCATTCAAGGATATTTCAGTGCAAAATACAAGAGTTTAGTTCAAACTTGCATTAGGTTTCTCCTAGTACTTTGTACAAGTAAGAAGGACTTTTAATTTACTGTATAAGCAATTTTAGCAAATATTAATCAAACTACCGTTCAACAGTGATCATCGCGCTGCTGGTGCCGGAGTTGGACCCTTTTATATCTCTGGTCGGTTCTCTATGTTTCTCTATGCTTGGAATAGCAATACCGGCTATAATTGAGACCGTCTCCTGCTGGGAGCATCATTTGGGTACATTGAAATGGAGATTATGGAAGAATATCGCTATGATAATCTTCTCCTTATTCGCGTTAATATTCGGTGTTTGGATATCCTTGCAAGAAATCGTAGCCCTTTATAAGTAGTAACTATCAATTATAAAGAACTTGCGGGTGTAAATAATAAAATATTTGTTCAGTTTGTTAAGAAGTTGTTTGTGCTCGATACCCTAATTAGAATTAAATCAAAATCGTTATTTCAATTGCTGACACGTCCTACGCGATGTACTTCATTACGCGCATGCGCGATTGGCGAAACTGTCAGAGAGTATCGAAGAACTGGCACCACGTTGTTCGTGGATTTCTTTACGTTACGCAAGCAGCATGTGGCGAAGATAATAAAGACTGCGCACATGCTGGGCAACCAGCAAATAAAATCAAAAAGTCTCAAGAGACGATGTACTTGGATCACATCGATCATAAGTTTGGCGTCCTCCATTTTGCCCTGCGAGTGGAATTTTCAAAGTCAAAAATATAAGATATTTCATGATTATAGTATAAAAGTATCCACTGTTGTGTTATTGTTACTTCAAACGAATTACAAAACTGACCTCTGCCACCCAAGCAAAAGGGAAATATCCTTCGCTTACATTGTACAATATCTTCACAGGCAACTTTCGCAAGTACATATTCAACTGCATCTTTTTTGAACCCTTTATAGGGACACCGCTCAATGGTTCCATTACGACGTAAGTCCCGTGACGTTCTTCGTCCGGATTTAACCCTTTGGCATACAATAAAAGCTCTTGTGCACCATGCAGAAAATGTGGTTCGGATATTATTATTGGTCCTTCCTGTAAGATATAATATGTAGGATAATCAATATATAAAATAAAGCAAACGATCGTATGTATATGTATACATATGTACCTGACATTTTGTTACGTCCATTAAACCGTATGGCGGACATGTTGTTTCTTGTCTAACTTTTGGGCAATAACAATCTGCTTCATTACCTTCCCAGGAGCTGTTCACCTTTGTGTAAGAATAACCATTTAGACCAAGTATGTCTACAGTACCATTATACTTTATGTTTACTGATCTGAATAACGGGAGACGATAATACGTAAGTCAAGATTCAACAAAAATATATAATGAATATTTCATAAACTTTCTTACCGACACAGATCCACTATGTAGGTACTTATCTCTGGTTCGGGTGTAGGCATTGGCGGCGCCGTGAAGCCATCGGTGCCAACAATTTTACTGCAATCTGGAAGTGCCCAGTATGCCAAATATTCGGAGTTTTTGAAAGACGTTAAACGTCCACGACGTCGCCAATCTTTTACGCCTCTGTTAACCGTGAACGGCCCCACCTTAAGTTCGTTAATCTAAAAGGAAGCAAAAAATTACTGTAAGTCACGAAAGGTCATCGTACAATTATTTTGACGAAATTTACCTTGCCGAATATACTGAACAGATAATGTCCTGGTGTGCCTGTTGCTTTAATGGCAGGAGGTGGTTTTCCTTCGAGGATATTGCACATGGATAATAATTCTGGATATTTTTGTACGTCGCAAACAAACGGTAAACCATTGAAAAGTATATCCTTAACTTTACCACGCGTAAAAATATCTCGGAGTTTGGGAAACAATTTCTGCACGTCGGCACCCATTGTTGACACCATCGATGGCAGTAAGCTGTTAATCTATTATATAATGTTAATAATTGTATAGGTAGCTTGTACTGTTATCGGTATTTATGTAATTGTATAGTATAGTTATATTACAACAAGCACAGTTCCGATATAACCCGAATTCAATATTGTGATTGGTTCCTCGTCGGAATTTCCGTTGGATTTCTCTTTATTGAAAACTAGCTTACGGTTTAGCATATATTCAATCTCGTCTCGTTCTTCGTCAACTCTTATCACCTCCTTGTAGATATGTTCGCTAAAAGTTTCATATCGAATATAATATTACAAATTTGTCAAATAAAAATTTGAATAAGTAATGCAAATTAGGGGATAATTATTACTCGTAAACGTAGGGTCCGTATTCGACTAGTTGAGGTGGTTCGCCCTTCATGACTTTAGAAGGATTAGTTACGTGAAATAAATATATTTCAAAGTCGAAGTCAAAATTCTGCCAAATATCGTAAATTCGATTTCCAGGCACAAGCATATTCACCTAAAACAAACAAAACCATTATTGAACTTTTACAAAAATACTTTATTTCGCTTCGAATTCGTTAAGTATATCAACTTACTTTGTGTATGAAGTTCAATACCATGTCAATGTGAGGTTTCTTGATAATAGTAAAAGTTCCAGTACCAAGAAGAAAAAGACCTAACAAATACCATAATAAATTATACCAATTAACTCTTTTGCCCATTATGACGCAGAATTGAAGAACTCGTTTTACTGCAATTTGTACAGTTTTACACGAGAATTGTACTGCGCATTCAACTCTTATGAGAAATAACCGAGTAATGTGGAAAGGGATAAGAAAAACAATGCATTATCTTGAATTAATCATGAGATAGCAATGCATTTTTTATTTAGAATGCAGCTGTAATGTGCATGCGTTCCATTTTGTTACATGTTTAATGAGGAGGTTAAAACAGGAACATTGTCATTGATTCCTTGTCGGACTCCAGTATCATTTTAAATGAGTTTCTGCGCATAGGAATAAAGCTGTGATTCCAACCTGAACTGTAGATACTGCAGTTGCACCAAATCTGCATTACCAACTGAGTCTATAGCACGACTCTGTGGCTGCACGATTTCAGGTGGCGCTGCTAAGCAATATTGATACGGCTCACAATCGGCGTTAATCTCGAATAGCGACAGGGTGCAGAAGAAAGCCAGCAATGGCGGCGTTCAACTCTTACAATTTTGAACTCTAATTTTCCTCGCGTATCGGGTGTCTACCGGCTTCATATATAATAGCCGAATATACTCCTTGCAATACGGAGGGTGACGTAGGCGCAAAGGTCGTCCGAGTTTCGGTGCTTGAGGTGTTCAATAATTCGGTGGCTAGTAACCTACGTGCCGTATAACCTATCAAGGGTTGGTGTTTGGCTGGCTGGAAACAATGACAATGAATGAAGACTTCAACTTCGCCGAGCTCTGTCGGCTCTGTTCATTGAAGAGCAACAATCAGCTGCAGATATTTGATAAGGAAGGCGAACAGCGTCAATTACTCTTCAAGATACGTTCCTGTATTCCTGCTGTGGTAAGTCTTCCAAAATTTCTTTCTAGAGCCTGCAGGGCTTGTTTGTTTCTCAACAAATACTCCTTTGTTGTCTATTTTATAGTGGAACTCTGTCAAAATATTTATGGTTATTCATTCAGTTATATTATGTCCAAAAGCTAATAGGAGTTTTGTATTAATGCAGTAATATTCCTCATTGTATTATTTCATTAATATCTGTGTTGAATGTGTAACATTTTGTTATACATTTACTTGTTACGTATTGAAGATTGCAAATGAGTTGTCGTTAATTCGAATGGAGGAAAAGAACATCTGCAGTTTCTGCTGTGGATGGAATTTTTCAAAGTATAATGCGACTACCTTACATGAATACATTACTTGGATAGGTAATTAGATGGATGACCTCAGAATATTAAGAAAACAATTTAAGTTTACATATACCATCAACTTATTGTCAATTACAAGCAAGAAATGTTTTCATCAATGGACTTATGTTCCTTATGTATATTTATATTTGACTCAATAAATGGTAGTCTTTCTTATACGCAGATGTGTGAATATAGCTGGCTAATATTTTTGAAAACACGTATACCCATGAGTAATATTAAGTATCTGAATATCAAAAATATAGGATTTATTTTTATATAACTTTATATAAATCATAACATTTCTATATCCAAAGAAATGCTTTAATTAAGGCTTTGAATTGCTTTATGAAACATGTATAAATATTGTGCTCTGCTTTGAATTCAATCAAAAGTCTGTCGTTTGTTATAATGCTGTTCATTTTATGTTTAATTTTAACTTAGTATTTCAATCATTGCAAATTTTGAATTTGCACGTGCATTGAATTCTAATATAATGCAGTCAATTTGTCGCGTTTTATGTGCATGCATGAACGCATGCGCGTTTAACGTGCGCAAAATGCACATGTGAATACCAGAATTGTTCTCAAGCGTATTTTTCAGGCCGCTTTTTAATGTATAAGAATCAAACGATTGTTGTATGGCGGATGAATATTAAAAAAAGGAAAAGGAGTCCTTCACGTTCATAACCGCGGCCATCAAGATGTTAAATGAACTTTCACGAAGGTTTTGAAAGTCTCAAAAAAATGCAGCAATTGATCCTTTAGTTACTTCTATTCGTTGACTTTTATTTATTAGGAACATATTTAAATACATAAAAATAGAGCCTCTAACGTTCAACGATGAGAAAGACTGTTTTCGTAGATTACCAAGGAGGATGCCTTGCCGAAAAATATATGCCAGAGATGCGTCTACAAGTTGGATATGTTCTACGAATTTCGTGTAAGCTGCATGACGACGGACACGGTGCTGAAAAATTACGCAGACAGCTTAAAGCAACTCGCCGCATCGGTTAATAGCCAGGTAAAATCAATTGGAACTCACAGCACTACGATACCAACTGTAACCTACAATATTTCTCGAAATTATTAATTATCGATTCAATTCTTCGATAACAAGTTACATCTCACGCTTAAGTCACACGTAAATACTCTATTAATTCTTTCTGCAAATAAGTGACGCATGACGATTGATTTCTTGACGATTTCTCCACGATATTAATGGAAAATTTTGTTGCATTTAGCGCGCATTTACGGACTCCCATAACGAAATGACAATTGATAAAAATTGTATAAAATTGAAGCAAAGAATTGCTGAGTTTTCAAGGAAACGTAAAAGACCGACAAACATCTTTCGATTTTGGGACTTTATATTCAGAGAGACCTAAAACAGTTCCCCACAATTCTCAGTACGTGACATCGATACTGAATTGCCTTGCGAATAATCCAATAGGTACCGGTAGTAAAAATTTTTGAAAAAAGAAAATAATTAAACGAAACTTTTTATGGGTCCGTAAAGTGATCCTGCGGAACCGTCAATCACCGTCCGTATCTCATTTTCATCGGCAGTGCCAATTCGCTGATCTCAAATTACTCTCATCTCCGTGTTACATCAGTGATATATATATATATATATATATACTGTGTAAAGTCCGTGGTAGTTCGTCGCGACATCGACATGAAGTCAGTGTTCGATATAAAGAAGGGGCGTCGCTGATCAGTAGCTTGAGGTCCTTGATTCCTTTCCATTCTCCGTGTTGACTCCCTTTTCTGACCGCAAGGGTGTTCCGTAGGGTGATCTCAATAATTCCACCCTCACACATACGGTGCTAAGCGAGAGTGTAACCGTCCCGGCGCTATTGATCGGCGCGCCGGCCCTGCGTCGCGCACAGAAAGCGAAAGTCGGAGAAGTGATGTCCCCCCTTTCTTCGGCGTCTCGACGCGTCTAGCCTCGTCTCCGACGCGTGGCCTGGCCAGGTAAATGCTCGAAGCTCATCCTGTTCCTCATTTCATACCTTTCCTCCTACACCAGGCTTTCTGTGACACATACAGACCCCGCTGTTCCGTCCCATTTCTACACGTCCCTGTATTCAGCTACAACCTCAGCGATTGGTCGGATCGTATCCCCACTCAAAAAAAGATGCCGGTTCCTGAGACGATCTCTTGATCCGTCGATCCTCTCGTATACAGGTGCATCACCGGCGAAGCGGCGTCAAAACCGCGTGCCTTCGGTGGCGTCGCAGAAAACCTGTTTTGTATGGCCAGGTCTGTGCCGACGCTGAACGCCGCTACCTCAGAGAGTGAAAAACTATTTGAAATAGGGTCCGGCCATTGAAGAAATTTATGTCGTACAGCAGCTAGGTACCACCGACGGTGCACGGTAGCACCGCATCGTATCCTAATCGCGCACGGGCCGCCAGCCTTTCAATGTCAGTGTCAAGGTCAGCGGGCCGACGCACTTCGCTCGCAGTCGCAGTCGCAGTCGCAGTCGCAGTCTCGTCCCTCGCGAGTACAAGCAGACAGGAGCGACACTGTATACGCCGCCACGAGTCAGCCGCTAGCAGTATACCGTAGTACACCCTCAGGATACCTACTGTACTCTCTCTCGCAGTGTGCCGGGCGTGCTCTTCCATTCTCTCGCAGTGTACCGGGCGTGCTCTCTTCCATTCTCTTGCTCGGTCGGTTCGCTCGTGATCTGCTACGTCTACCAGAGCCACTAAACTCTCATTCCGTATCTTCATCAGACTCCCCTACTACTCTGTCTCCCCATCCGGCACGGTGCATTCCTCGATATTATTACGCCGTCCCGCTGCATCCGTGTCACCACCGACGGCCCTGATTTTCAATCTTTTTTTTCTTCTTCTTCCTTGCCTCATTTTTTTTCTCACTCTCCTCGGGACCCTCGAGATCCCAGAACGGCGTCCCTCTTCGCACCGTTCCCGACTCTGTCTTATACTCCTCGTGGCTGTATACCTCTTGCCACTCGGCATACTGCCTCCTCTCCGAACTATCTCTTTCCCTTGTACTCGGGAACTACGTCATCGTACTACCACCGTAAGCTCTCCTTATCGTCAACCTCCTTGCTCTTGGTCGACCGCTACCGTGGACGCAGCGCTCTTGGCCTCCCGAGAACGAGATCGGAAGTGTTGTCACAGAGAATAATCCGATTCGTTGCGCTTTCGTAACGTAGAACGTACGTACCGATTCCTATTTGTCCTACAAAGACACTGCTGCTATATTACCGGTTCAACCGTTCCCACTGTTACTACCTGCTGTTGCTGTTTATAATAATACTGTTACTACCTGAGTGAGTGAAGTGGTTCTTCATGCACACGTGCATGGGCGACCGTGTTTATTTCCTTAGATACTACCGAAGCATCGTTACTTCCTTCCTCTCAAGTTAAATGCGCTATTACACGGGATCTTTTCCCCTCTAAAGGATCTAACGGAAACTCGAAATTGTCACAATCGTCCTCACAATTAATCTCATCCTGAGATATCTCGTTTACTTTCTGCATGTCGAAGGCTGCCGTGATCGCCTCGGCTGGCTGTTTTTTAAGGATCGATACGTTCGCCTCGGCCGTTTCGTTCGTCGTGCCTCTTTTTCTCCTCTCCTCCTCTCCTTCGCTCACCCCACCTGTTTCCCGTTCGCTCTCTTCCTCTCTTACCCCGTGGGGCCCAACTTCTTCTCTCACTCTCTCTCTCTCCTTCTCTCTCCCTCTGTTATTTCGTCTTGCCGACAGGGTCGCCCGGATACGAAGCCGCTCTGATCGGAGAGTGCCCTCGCGAAAACGATCGCGGCCACCCCGTGCACTGATCCTTAATAATAATCTCGGGTTAGGAGAGGGAGCAAGAGAGAGAGAGAGAGAGAGAGAGAGAGGGGGAGAGTGAGTCAGTGAGAGAGAGAAAGAGAGATAAAGAGGAACCGCGCGGTGCGCCCGCTCACTTGGGAATTTTCGTGCTGTGTCAGCCGCCGTCTGGGATATTCTCCCCGTCGTGTACACTCCGGACACTCGCCAAAACGCTCTTTAGTAGAAACAGTCTCCTTTCGAGTTTCCTACGTGTTTCAAAAGTGTCGGACTATTGTTTTTCAATTGATTCTTGATCTCCGAGTAGTAGTAAATCTGCTTTCGCTTGATCCAATACACGCTGGGAGAGTCCACGCGTTCGCCGCGGGACGCTATTCCCGTCGAGGATGCCGTCCGTTGGGACGTATAAAGTGGCGCCGAGACAGAAATCCAGGAGAAAAGAAGGAATGAGAGTGGCGACTGTTTAAAATCGATAGGCCTATATGCGATGCAATTTACGTCTACGGATAGACTATATACTGGTGTACTATTCGGTTGTTGATTGTAAGTATTGGACTATGATGCGTGATATCTTACTTCGAATATAATTCTGTGGCGTTATTGTGATTGAATTTTTTTTTCTTCCTGATATTTATCAGTATAATTACATACTCGTTTTTAATAATCGACATTTTCTTAAATTCATTTCAATCGATTCATAGTGAACCCGTCGCGCAAGAAGAGCTGAATAACTCATCCTGGGGACTTTTTTTTTTAATTCCACTGTACCAACAGGAAACGCTGTAGTTATTAGCAATCTAAAAAAAAAAGTTTGAAGCAGTTTATTACGTCGTTCGCGACTTACAATTTTTTTTTTTACTGCTTAAACATCACTTAGTTGATATTAAACGTTTTTATCAAAGGGAACGCGTTACGTTCCATGTGTTCGGTAAATATATTCCTCTCGCTGTGAGATACGCTGTAAGAAAAATGAGACTGTCTTATGATTTATCCTCCCTGAAACCGTCGAGTACTTTCGATAAATTTATCTTCGCGCTGCCAAGACGAATGTATTTATCATGCGGTATTTTCATTTTCAGATTTTTCTTAACAATACTCTTCCCTATCTCGGCAAGCAGTAACAATTCAATCATAACGTTGCTTGACGACTCGCGTATACTAAGATAATGCGTGTAATGTACAATTATTTTATCCACGCTCGGTTTCTCGATTCCACTTAACATTAGCCGTTCTGCTCTGCGTTCTGAGCAAAAACAAAATTTACGTATTCGAACTGCGACGCCATTGTCGCCGCTACGCTGCAGCTCATTACATTCGTTCGTTAAGTGCATTACGTATTATCCAGATTGCACGTCGAAAAGACTCGTTTTACTCTGAGTATCGTTATCGGTTCCTCGGAGGACAGTGAACGATAACAATTCTGCTTATCACGCGCTGAACAATGGGCTCTATAGGGTGACGAATATTCATTGCGATTACCCAGCGTTTAACCCAGGAATCCAATCTTTGATTTAACACGGGTTACGGCAGCGATAAATCGTGCCGGTAATCGGCGTCCTGGCGATCGCTATGGATATTTAATTATACCAGGAATTTACCAGTCCTCGTTAACAGGCACTTCGGCCGCACGGTGAACCACTATGTGAACATTTAAGCGCGACTTTGTTTCATTGCGCGTTCGGCTTAAGTTAATGACGCGCCGGGCTCGATCGTCGGTGCGATTTAACAAAGGGAGCAAAAAAGGGGCAGGAGTAACGACTGGGTGGTGATAAGTTAGTCGACGGTCTCGAGGGAGAGGGATGGAAATAATGTTTTAAAAAAAAATGTAAACCCACTACGACAGGCAGTATTTTGAAAAAGAAACAAAAAAGCCGCCCACGTCTCTAGGCCGCTAAGCATTTCTCCAGTTGTCAGGAGACCGGTTTCGAATTATCACGGTGAATCCTACTGACACGTCGTTTTCTCTTACGGGAAAAATTCTCTTTCTTTCTTGGGTCTTCCTCTTCTCTTGGTATATATATATATATATTTTTTATCATTTCAATATCTTCTTTTCTGCCCTCCTCCCATCGCTCGGGTACTACGGCTACGCTTATCTCCAAGAGCGGCGTAGTCTCGGCGTGGTGCGATTTCGCTTTATCGTTCCCGACCATAAAAATTTATTGCCAAACCGTATAGTAGCGCAGATCCCATGGGCAATCTTGGTAGCGAATAAAGGACGTGTTACTTAGATATTTAGAATCTAGATCGGATCGTTTTTTTTTATAGCTGGTAACATTACGTATACATATGTTGTGCTGGTGATACGTTGGATCTTTTTTATTTCACGGATACAAGGCATTGGTTTATTTTTATTTTCGTCTCTTCGTGGAAATAAGTACCAAACAGTACGTGCCTATATTCAGTACAACCCAGTACACTCTTCAATGGATATTAGAATAATTCTTGCTTTGTCCTTATGAGAAATTGAATTCCTGAAACTCGTCTTGGAGAATCTCTCGGTAAATTCTTAGTCATTCGTGGTACTGTAATTAGTTTTGCGGTTTTGTGCTTATAATTAGTACAGCGATACGTGATTCTGTTCTTTCGCTTGTTCGTCGGCCGTCCGATGACTCCCACGTTGGGAATGATCTTCAGGGTGTATCTATATAGAGCTTAACGGAATGTCTAGGCTGGTGATAAGGACAAGATGTCAGGCGGTGGACAACAGCAGCAACAACAGCGCTCGGCTTACGTCGAGGCACATGCTGTAGCTCACGCTGCCGTTCAGCAACATATGGCACAGCAAGCTGCTCAGGCGCGACTAGCCGGACCTGGACCTCCTGCAGCACCACAGCCGCCAAATCCGACATTTACTCTGCCCGATGATGGACTAGGATACGACGATGGTGTTCGGGTTCTTCGTTCCATTGGTACTTGGTAAGCAATGATTTTTTGAAAATTATCAATTATACTTGCTGTCACGTGGAATTGATGAGTAAATTTTTGTTCTGATGCGTGTTCCAGGTCGCCTGATTACTCTGCAGCCATGCGCCCCGGCGGTGTGATGCCGGCATTCCCAAGTACGACGGATCAGCAGTTCGCCGGTACGAGAGGTCCTACGGTTAATCAGCCTCCACGCACCACCAATACCGTCGGGATACGACCGGGCTCTGCGTCGAAGGCGACCAATACGGGAGAGCCGACGACGAAGGCCTTCGCCTGCACAGTTTGCGGAAAGGGTCTTGCTCGTAAAGATAAACTCGTGATTCACATGCGAATACACACCGGCGAGAAGCCGTATTCTTGCGAAGTGTGCGGTGAGTACATCCATCGGCATGCACTTGATATTTATTGCTTTGTATTACAAACCTACGAGATGGGGGACAGATATGCCTCATGAGATGTGGACTTTTGAGACTAATCCTCATTGCCATGTTGCAGGCAAAGCATTCGCGCGACGCGATAAATTGGTCATTCACATGAACAAGCTCAGGCACAGACCTGGTGCTACGCCTCTATCGACGCCCACGGCTCCCAGCACGGATCAGCAGCAACAGCAACAGCAGCAGGCACAGCAGCAGCAGCAACAGCAACAGCAGCAGCAGCAGCAACAACAACAGCAGGCGCGTCAAGACGCCATTCAGAAACCTAAGGAAGAGCCTGTCAGCTGGGCTTGCGAATTATGTGGGCGCACCATGGCCACTAGGGAGGAATGGATGCAGCATGCAAGGTAAATACACATTAGCTAACTGTGTTGTTAAGGATTT
Source organism: Calameuta pygmaea (assembly GCA_031762395.1). NCBI lineage: Eukaryota > Metazoa > Arthropoda > Insecta > Hymenoptera > Cephidae > Calameuta > Calameuta pygmaea. The sequence goes on along the minus strand of JASANN010000297.1, from coordinate 2,027,652 downwards.
TGATCTTCATCATACTTAATGATCGTGCTCTTCCTTCTTGCGTATAACAGATCTCACTTGGAAGTTTCGGCACCACCTCAGCACGCAGCCGCATACTTCCCTGGATCTGCAGCACCGCCACAACCCTATGCCTCTGAGAGGCACTTTTGCCTAATGTGCCGTACCGATTTCACTGACAAGGCTGAGTTCATGTTCCACGTACGCTCCCACTTTGAACCTCACGCTCAGCAAACTCCTACTCAACATACGAGCGGCAAGCAGGGTGGTGATCCTGCTACCGCAGAACTTATTGCACGTGGACTCGTTGATCCCTCGGGACTTTGCAGCTAGAACCACCCTCCTACTTATCATTACACACCGTCGATCCGTGTCTTACCATAGTACAACTTCTTGACTCCACACTGACCAGGACCTCAGCATAGCATGGAATGCATATTGGTGAACGTAATGTTATAATATTGTCTTATTAACAAAGGATACGCGGTGGCATGTAATTAAATTTTATGTACTGGACGAGTAGGTGACCCTACGAACTTTGTGAATGTGTTTATTTAATAATGTGATTTGTGTTGTCTGTGAAAGCTGTCATTATGCCGGTTTCAATAGTATATCGTGTGACAAGGGATGAAACAAGACGATTTCACACTAGTGTGAAGCTGGCTGCTTGAGTCGTAGGCGACGGTTGACATCAGCTGAAGTCTGAACTCCTATTTTATTCCGTGTCACACACGATATTTTTCATATTACCTGTATTGAAATTCGGAGTCTTTATGTACGGAGCCAGTCGAAACTAGAGGCTTTCAATGAACAAATGAGATTCTGACAGGGATGAAATGAGGTCGGCAATTAATTTAGCTGGCAGAAAGTAAACGTTTTCTGCCCGCTAAATCGCATCTGTCTGAAATTGACTCGTCTCGACTGTCAAAACAGGCATTGAAACTCGTTGTTTCAATGCTGGTAATACGAAAAAAAATTTTATATCAGAATCTGAGTGAACTAGTTAGTATTAGCCATACATGACATATCATTGATAACTTATCCTTTTCATGATTGTTGACAAACGTGCCAAAGCGTATTCTTTACATCCAATAAGCCTCCCTTCTACGATATCTTACAAGATCCTTAGGTACTGACCTGATGCTATTGTAAAAGTACCATTATATTTGCACTGTCATGTCAGTATCTAAACTACTGTAATTATCCGTTAGTGTACGATTTTACATAATCAGCTTTACAGATTTAATTGGCCTTCCTTTTGCAGTGTCTACTCTTTTAACACAACTGGTTTGTTCTCAATGCGGGTAAGGGAATATATCCCCATTCGATGATTATGTATATATATATATATACACACATACACACGCACGATTAAATTATCTCCGTCCTGTTAGTACTCGATAGTCCGATTCAGGACTTTAGATCACTTTGGTCCACTTTGCGAGGTAGAAGACTAGACATGTCAAGTTATTAGAAATTGTCGGAAATTTTATTTCACCGTGACATGAGATCGCGTTAATACTAAGGGCTGAACGCAATTTTGAGATAAAATATTATTTTAATTGTAATTTTACGTGTCGAGGTGTTTCATTTCAGTGATAATGAGAGAAATCAAGTAATAGAATTGAAGACAGAGAGGGATATAAAGATAAACGTGGTATATTAATATGGAACGTTAAAGTTTTCTCTTTCTTTGGGAAATTTTGCATTGCGAACAAACTGTAACTTCCAAAAAATCCCGTAAGAAAGACTTACACGGCGCTTACTTCCCAATTGTCTCCGTAGAATTAGGACATTAGATACCAGTAGATTGCGCTAAGAATTTTGAAACTGCCGTGCCTCCTGTCTCACGTAGAACTTATTATACTTTTGAATCATCTTTAGTTTTTATGTAATATAGCCAAAAAAAGTTTGACTGAGTACTAATCGTAGTTGATTGTAATAATTATCGTTTTGTGTAATAAGTTTTAAAGGAGAAAAAAGAAGTCGATCAGGTCCATATATATAAGAAATATTCCAACAGAGAAACCTTAGGAGAACTATGGAATCTAAATGGTGCTTAGATTACGTTAATATACGTTCATTAAGTCCTTTCGCATTCTTCTAATTGCCATGTATTGTTTAGTTACTTCTTTTTCTTTTTCGTTATCAATTTACGTTATTATGCGTTTAAATTTATCATCTATATTGCGTTCGGTATAGCCACGCCGTGTACCATGATCCGCTAAGTCCGTTCACATGCTAGCTTCTATTCCTTTTTCGTGAAAAATTGGTTTAAAAGGAGTTAGAAGTAGAATTTTGTATTGTTATAAATTCGCACAAAGAAAAACACGAACGTGCAGTATTTATTTGTCACGATGCATCAAAGCTCTGATGCATTTGGTATCATGATTTTTATTTTTATTGTGTCGAAGATTTTGGGAGGAATTTGAAAACGTTGCATTATCTAGAATAAGATGTATTTGCAATTCATAACACTTATCGGGTATTCCGCATATAAAACAAGCGCATTATGTTATTTCTTAGATACTCGACAATACTTTAATTTACATCCATCGTATATGCTAATGGGGAATCATAATTATTTTTAAATTACTGTATCTTCCGCCGAGCAACCGGATTCCATTGGTCCCGTATTATAAGTATTTGAATTTCAGTGTATTGACATCTAATCGGTCGCTGTGGGGTATCAATAAGGAATCAACAAAGAGAAGAAAAAAAAAAGTAAATAAAAAATATCGCATCGTTCGTTTACTTCGATTATCGAGAGTCCGAATGCGATAAAACCAAAAGACTGCAATTCGCAAAATTGCATAAGATTTTTTGTATTGAACAAATCCATATTATAAATTGTGTAGAAATACGCGTACAATTGTTATATAGCGTCAATCAACAGTGTACTCGATGTAGCTTCACAAAAGCGAGCACCTGCGATTATTCTACTGAGTATTACGATTATATGTGAAAGTGCAATCAAATTAAAATCAAAGTGACATTTTCTTGAAATCGCACGCGTAGGACGACTAGTTATTCGCACTTGAGTATGAATTTTTTGTTAAACATTTTAATCGCTGGTTAAAATGGGCCACGCGCTACTCGCAAATTAGCTAGGTTGCCAACTAATTAACTCACTTAGCATAGAAACGTGTGCTTCGGTGTTGATCGCTACCAAGAGAGGCGTAGAGACAATGAAGGATACCTTGGCATTGGTCACGATCATTTTCACGACAGTGTGTTTCTTAGATCTTCACTTTCCCTATTTTTCTTCTAATTTTTCGTTACTCACCAAATCACTAAGCTACTAAGACGATCGCAGAACGCGATCGAGATCGTCTGTCGCGATGCTGAGCATCGAAGGAGCTTTCGGCATCGTGGAACACATTGGATGCACAGTGCCTTCTCTCTGGGACTTGTTAACCTGCGTTCATGATAATTTTTTGCGTCAACGTGTCGGGAGGCACACTGGCATAAATGAAAATAAAGTAAAGCATAAATAAGTTAAGTTAGTATTTACTCGTTTGTTTTCTGTTGTGAGGAGTGTGAATGTTCGATGCCACTGCCTCTAGCAGCTGTTCTAGACTACTTTTATACTGTTGATGTCACACGCAGCTAATCAGAGTCAGTATATTACTGCCATAATCATACCGTAATATGTATACTCACTATACCTTTATAAATAAAAATATCTAAAATTATTAGATTTCATTGATGTATGCAATTATAACGTTTTTCAACGTATTACTTAAGTCGCTACTATCTCTGTAACACATAGCGTTAAGCTTACACCGCGTGGGTAATGCTTGGCGCTTACTTATACGGTGTCGCTGCGAGAAATGTTACGGTTTAGCATTTCTTTGTGCGTTAAGGCTACCGAGTTGAGTTCCTGCTTTGTTAAGGCGGTTTGCCTTGCCAGACGCCGCGCCCGTATTATGAACCCGGTCATGGGTGACTGCGTGCTTGGCTGGCTCGACACTTCTTTTTTTTTCTTCTTTCCCATCTGGATCGAGATGTTGGCTGCTTATGTTGGCAGGATCGAATCTTGCTGAGAAAATGCTACCTTGCGTTGGTACTTTCTTTGCTCTTTTATATGCGAAACTTGCGTTGCGCGCGATTCAGCCGGCGATACGTATGTTTACGTGCGATCAATGCTGTTCGCCGATGCGTTGTGAAATGGAAAAAGTCAAGGGTTACTGGAGGAAAGTGATTTACCACTGGCTCTGGTAATTGTATTGTATGAAAAAAATACTCATTTTATACTATATGTACAAGAAGAATTTTTCTATGGAATTTAGAATATTTTATCCATTCTTAACGACACGTCAAGTTTTCTTATAATCGTTTAAGAGGATTAACGGTATGCTTAGCTTTTTTTAATCATTTCAGACTCGTATTACGTAGAAACCGAACTACATTGGAAAGTAACTGATTTGATCGGCATGTCGAGGATAACCAGTGGTGTTTCATGGTCGGATCTATACTTCCGTAATAAGATCACGGATGAGATTATTAATGGATGCTTTGATACAGGAAATATTGAAAAAAGTTTTTTTTTTGGAATGCTAATAAAGAAGGAACCACTTTACAATTTATTCATACGTGCCAAATGACGGCATCGATTTCTGCCTTGTACACTGTAGTTTGTAACACAAATTTAATAACTTTTTCACGGATTCAGAAAATTGTTCACGCGAATGATTGTCAATTTAAAAAGCGAGCGAATTTACGAATTTTCATATTCAACTCTTACTGAACGTGTACGAGAAACCGTCTGGAGTTCTGTTGAAGTTCAATTTTCCAGGAGGATAAAATCTGTGAGGTGCTGGTGTTGTAAGAGCATTGTACTGTGGTTGAGATCTAGAAGCTGGTTGATACTGAGGTTGAGGCTCATAATCGGGCTGAGGTTGTGACTGGTACTGAGTTTGAGGTCTTCGATCAGGTTCTGGTTGATAATAAGATGGCGCTGGTGGTTGATACTGTTGTTTCAATTGCTGGTAATCCGGTGAATTATACTGGGGCAGTGGTACGTATTCTGGCTGAGGAGCAGCCTGGGGTGGAGCCTTTGGAATGTGATCACCGGTAGCCTGAAAAAAGGAAATACTAAATGAAATCAGGCTTTCATTATACCCAAAACAACATTCTTTAAAAAAAAACCCTACAATTTTCTATGTCCCATAATTCTGTTTACTAACCTGAAATCCATTCTTTCCAGCTGTATACGTGACGGTATGTCTTTTCCCAGTGGGATCCACATATGAGTATGATCCTCGACGATCCCCATTGGCGTCGCTCTCTTCCTTGAAAACTACGCCATCTTCTTGGGAGTAAGCTGCACCAAATGTTCCATCGCCAGATAGGTAACGCGCGTCAGTCAAGATTGCTGCGTTTTGTGCGGATTCTTGATACTGTGAGTACTGGCAATTGGCCAATGCCAGAGAACTGGCAAGTATCACCTAATAATGAAAAGTTAATATATTGGCAGGAACCCATTGGAGATATGTTTATCAGAACACCGATTTTAATGTAACTTGGAAACTGATGCCGCAATCAACTTACTAGTATGACACTCATGATAAAGAGGATGCGAGGCAACGCGGAGTTTGGTATTGCGCTCCAGCATCGTCGAGAGGGGCGTTTTATACGACGAGTTTGTTCCCTGGGTTCACGGGATCTCAGGCCAAGAGGCCTTGGTGCCGCCTGCGCGTCTCACTGATTGCCCATTGCACTCTGTGCTATTCTTTTACCACGCCCTGTTCATAATTATCCTATGGATATGCTGAACTTCTTTCATGATAAACATTCTGACATTTTCATAACGTTAGGTATGAGCGTGCACACACCTTGGGGGAGCAAATGTTCTTGATGTACAATAATACAGTCTTATAATTTAATATTAAGATTTTTTTTCTCAGGAAATGCATTTCATAAAGAGGCAATTCTAGTGGTGAATCCGGCGATGAATTTGGGCAAATATTTTGGGCAACTTCTAGCTATCCTTGGCCGGAAATTCTGATTTTTAAGTATTAATATTTTACTTTATTGATATAATTAATTATTTTAATATTCCAAACAGTTAATTTATTAATATGCCAATTTGAGACTAATTTATTTTCAATATTTTACAATTTCAATTCAACTTTTATTTACTCCGTATATTCTGCGAGTTTTTGATATTATATTTTGAATAAATTTTGAAAAATAATAGCAACGGAGGTATTAGGAAAATATAAGGAGTATTTAAGGAGCATTTTTTTAGGAATTAGAAACAGAGATGAGTAGGGAGATACACAACGCTACTGTCTTAGGCGATACCAAAATCATGGCGCTAAATCGTAGGGGCGAGTCTGGAAGTAGGATTTTGTGATCATCGCCTCCGTCGACAATGCGAATTCCGTCGTAGCCGAGCTAAACGTGAAGACGAACCTGTAGCTTGGCGAGCAGAGGTTCTCCGCTACTCACCGTCGATTCCCAAAGCAACCCTCAGAACGAGACCGGGAACCATAAAACTTCTGAAGAAGTATAGAAAAGTCTATTGTTGAAATATTTTTGAGACATTTTCAAGAAAGTGCGGTGCCAACCTGACAACTGTGTAGCACCTCCAATTTTGAAAAATGTTTCATGAAGAGAGAAAAAGAAAAATTAGTAGCACATAAATATTGAAAATTCGAAAAATTGAATAAAGCATTCCAAATACTACTAAATATTATTGGATCTTGATTTACTTCCAAAATTTATTCAAAATATAAAATTGAGGCTAAATCAAAATCTCGCAGAATATACGGAGTAGATAAAAATTCAATTGAAATTGTAGAATATCGAAAATAAATTACGTTCAAATTGAAATATTAATAAATTAGGTGTTTGGAACATTAAA